>CM073592.1:12345628-12605628 GCA_037074705.1 Zhengitettix transpicula | reverse complement strand
ATAATAATTTTGTTAATTATTCCTATTTAATTAAGACCACCTTATTAATAATTACATAAATTGGCGTCTTCAACGTGTGGGTAACTAGCATTCAAGTTTTAATTAATTATTTTTGTTTAAGAATTTCTTTTAATTAAAGAATTTTTTAATTATTACATAAATGGCCCAACAACGCGGGGAAAATTTAATTCATTTATCGTTTTTTTAATTATTACAATATATATTCTAGGGAAATTATAATTAATGTTGCAGACACGATGATGTTGATATTTAAGATTAAAAATAAATAATAAAAAATAATTCATTCAAAGAAAAATAATTTAAAATAATAATAAAGTCTCATTAATTCTATTTAAATTATTAGGACAATTTTTCCCCCTCACATTTATTGCCGAATTATTGATTTAAATTGAATTGTAAGTATGTTTCAAACGAAATTACGGTCACGACTGTGCAATTTTTTTCATTTTTTTTTTCACGTTGAGCGTCGACTTTTTAATTCGAGTTCTCAAAGCCCGACTGTCCGACCAATATAACGAGCATTGCAGTGTAACACAATTAATGAAGAAAACCCCCACAGTTATTACGCCTACCTTAAAATGTTAAATTTTTTTTGTATATAATATATTTTTGAAATTGTTTGGAAAATTACCGAAATTATCACAGAAGTCAAAGAGTTTATATTGAATATTAATTATGCAAAGAACTTTAAATATCATGTTATTGGTATTAGGCGGAATATATCAGGCTCTTTAACTGGATAATTATTAATAATAAGAAATACCACAGATCCGTGGATAATTAATATTTACGTACAGGGTAAAAATCATCTGATGCTGGTTTTGCACCCCCCACCCCTCAACGATCTGCCTGATTATTTTCTCTAATGCAAAATGTAATTAAATATTCTAAACCGCCATCTGTTGCATTTTATTTTCCCCCGTTTCAACACGTGCCGTTGATTTGACGCTTGATGACAGCTTCTAAATTTACTGATACAACCCTAATAAATTAGAAATAAACGCGTCGTTACACCCTCCACCACCCCTCTCCGATATTAATCATTTTAATATCACATACAACTCACTGACCATTGGAGAGAAGAGCAGACAACCTCAATTAGTAAACATGAATATAATAAAATAAATTCAGGCTCCAAAGAACTTTAAAAGAAACAAAGCTTTCAAGGATATGGAAAAAGTCGGAGCATTTTTAAATTCCTTTGGACCTATACCTAATTAATTAATAACTTAATTTACATAATAAAAGATATACAAACTAAAATTGCAACGACTTAAAATAATGCTACCAAGGATTTTACACAGAATAATTTAGAACAAAAATTTTAAAAAAAGGAAACAGAAATCAAAATTTATAGGAGCATAATAATACAGAACATACTATGTCATGGGAAGTGAAACTTGGGCCCCCTGACAAGAAAACAAAATTAGAACAGTAGGATTCGATTATCTGAGGGCATACGTCAAGAGTTGCCCGCTATTCCCATTGGAACAGTCGGCCAGCTGCCTCCTAAACTGGTCGAGGCACGGAGAAGGGAATGCTGCGTCCCCACAGCAAACTCCTCTCCCGCCAACCAGGAAAGGGCGTGGGACAAGTACCCAATGCCCGACCTACCTGATGCAGGTTTTTCTAGGGTTTTCCCTGCATTTCTTTAGGCGAATGCCGGGGAGGATCCTTTAAAATATAGCCCGGGAGCCCCTAGTTAACCCTTTGCTACCTTTCTGTACCCTTCCGCATCCCCCCCTTTCAAATCCCTTCCCGTACTATTAAAGGGGAGTTACCACCATGTGGATTACCCTCGTGTAGCCTGTTACCCTAAAAAAAAGTGAAACTTGGCCCCCTGACAGAATTACAAAAAGAACAAAATTAGAACAGTAGAATTCGATTATCTGAGGAGAAGTCTCCAAAAAAATAAAGATAGGATAAAATTAGAAATGAGCTGCCTTTGGAAAGAAAATGAACGTAACCACGTCTGTCATTAAAAAAAGGATTGAAAAACAAACACTTAACAAATGGTGTATGGTCACGTACACAAAGAATAGAAAATGGAAGATGGCCGAAAAAAAAATATACCAATGGTCACACCTCCTGGGGAACAAAAATAAACGGGGCAGACACACAGATTAAAGTGGCAAACCCCAATAATGGAGGATAGTAAATTTGGAAGAGGAAGATTGGAAACGATGGACAGAAATGGAAATTGAAAACGGCAAACCTATAAAAGGAGGAAAAACTGTAGAAGAAAGAATAAATAAATTAGAAAAGGTACCATGGAATAATTTTGAAAAGGCATTGGATTATTCAATCGGATCCATACTGGTTTTTCTTTAAATGTCAGAGGTCGTAATTTAAGATTTATTAACACTGGGATCCATGTGACTAGACGAAAATAAGGGGGCGACAAAAATTAAATTAAGGGATCCAACTCGGTACAGCCGCGGAACAAAAACCAGAAAATAAAATCATCAAAATGGAGGCTGTAAATGGATAAGGGGGAAAAGTCGAAGAAGAAGATTTACTTAATAATAATTTATAATAAATGAACACCCCGTTTATTATTATTTTCTGTTTCAATTGATTAACATTACAATTTTTTACATAATAAAAATCAGTATAATTAATATTTTCGCTCTGACAAATTACAATTAGGAAAGAATAGAAATATTTAATGCCACGTATTGACACCAATTGCAATTTTGTGGTTGAGGCTCACTGGAGCGCTTTTTAGTTCTTCAGTGTTGGTAGGAAGTTTTGTTTAAAAGTTGATAATCCGGTACATTTTTGAGGGTTGTCAACTGACCAGTTGCAGTTTTGTCGCTCTAGGCTCTTCTTAGCACCTGAGTAAAGGGGACAAGGATCCCAGTAACGTTGTTGTGTTGTATTTATACTACCCTTCATAATGTCTGTATTGGCTATCTTTATTATTCCATATTTTCTATCAGACGTTAATCTTATTTCATTTATTTTTTAAGTTATTTTATTTTTCCAATTTTCTTTTATCGTTACGGTTAATATTTATCCAGCTAGTAATTTTCCACGCTGAATGGGAAAAAAAGTCTGAGCCCTTATTCTGTAAAACAACATTCTCAGTCCTCGAGGAAAATTCTCCCGCCCTCCCCTAATTTTCCTTTCAATTATTTTCCACTCAACAGCTATTATCCTGTTCACGCAAAAGCAATCACATTGCAGCAGGTGTTCACGTTCAAAAAGGAAACGAGGCTTTATACCTTAGTCCTTTCAAAACTGAACAATTGAAAACACCACACTTCCGTCTGTTTCAGAACTTAGACGCAAAGAAAACTAAGGTGGGTGTTGGTCGAAATGTTGCGTATATATATATATATATATATATATATATTGTGATAATTAAGAGGAAATAATTAATAAACAAAAATTTGGACTCGTGTTGTTAGCGGCACAAAACACTCAAGTCGTACTCAATAATGTGGCAAGAATGCAATGCTTGTGGGTATTGTAGAGGCAGGTTCGCTAGACGCGTACAGCAGAGTCTGTGGAGAGGCGAGCTCCAGTAAAGTCTTCGTGGAAGCATAGCAGTGAGCAGACGAAAAGTGCCTGGATACACAACAGTTAAATCAGTTAGAACATTTTTACAAGTTGCAGTCAGTGAGCAGATAACTACGTCACAATCATCAACGCCAAATATTTAGTGAGTTGAAGCTAAATTATTGTATTCTCGATTTAGACCATTTTCGTCAATTTTGGCGGCCCAGGTAACTGCATCCAGCAGTTGACATACTTCGGAACGAGCTTAAACGGACAGTGAACCAACTATTGCAGAACTAAAAGTGTTTATTACAGTCAGTGTATAAAAATTGCCTGTCTATAAAGTGCAATAAGTGTGTGTGTGTGTGTGTCTGTACGAACGAGCCTAATTTCCTTGAGTACCAGAGACAGTAAAGTAAAATTCCACAGAATTACTATCTTTAAACTCATGAGTGTAGATATTATCGTCACATTTAGAATTTCATTCAGAATTTAAAGTTCATATTTTAATGTTATTATTATGAATTTAATGATTAATAGCTGAATAAATTCTAATTGTTTTCATTGTAATGTTTTATTTTAATATATATGTATTGTAATTATTAAAAGAACGTGGGGCGCCAAAATGTAATGATTATTAAATTGTTTATTAATTTATTGATTTAAAAATTTTTTTTACCTTTTTGGCGTGCCAACGTGTGGCGAAATTTAATATTATTCCATTTTGATTCGGTATTATCATTGATTTATTACATTTTGGCACTTCAACGTGAGGCACCGTTTATTAATTGAGGATTTCAAGTAATTATTACATTTGGCGCCCAACGTGGGGTGCCAAAATGTAATGATTATTAAACTGTTTATTAACTGATTGATTTCAAATTGTTTTTACCTTTTTGGCATACCAACGTGTGGCGAAATTTAATATTATTCCATTTTAATTCGGTATTATCATTGATTTATTACATTTATGGCGCCCAACGTGGGGCATTGTTTATTGATTGACGTTTAGCATTTTTAAATTATTACATTTTGGCACTTCAACGTGATGCACCGTTTATTAATTGACGATTTCAAGTAATTATTACATTTGGCGCCCAACGTGGGGCATTGTTTATTGATTGACGTTTAGCATATTTAAATGATTACATTTTGGCACTTCAACGTGATGCACCGTTTATTAATTGACGATTTAAAGTAATTATTACATTTGGCGCCCAACGTGGGGCGCCAAAATGTAATAATTATTAAACTGTTGCTTAAGTACTTGATTACAATTTTTTTTCACATTTTTGGCGTGCCAACGTGTGCCGAAATTTAATATTATTCCATTTTAATTTAGTTTAGTCTTTGATTTATTACAATATATATATATATATATATATATATATATATATATATATATATATATATATCTATATATTATAAAATTAATTCCCGTGCAGTGAATACAACACACACACACACGAGACTCGGAGATTTCCAAACAAAAATAATAATAATAAAACTGGTTTTTAAAAAAGGCGGATATGCGTGCGTCAAGCGGAAGTTCAGCGAAATCCAGACGTGTTAATTAAAACCAAACTTAAAAATAGAGAAAACACACACAAAGCTTAAGTTAATCAAAACGTCCTCTCTGAATAATTACCTAGGATGAGGTCTGTTTATTTTCAACAACAAATCCCTCTCGATGGCGAGGATAAAACACTCGAAAAAGAAAAATGAATCCCCACAAGGATGTCCGTCACAATTCCTGAAACACACCCCGTCACAATTCACCGCTTCAATAAACACTTTCAATTATTGTTCATCTTTATGTATCAGGTTCGATTCGGTTTGAATGCCCTGGGGCTACGTGTATTAAATAAATTATTGTAGTTTTCCTTTAAATAAATTAATTTTATTGTACAAACACTCTCGCCATTAAAAAAAAAAGCAAGTCCAAAATTAAGCGAAGATAAAACCAATCCAAGGATATAAATGCACCCTTATTATTATCATTATCAATTGGAATGTTAAAAAATTATTACTACACCGTGCTACCATTAATTCTCCCTAAATCTTATTTTTTAAAGGGCAACAGGCTGCATGAGGGTAATCCACATTGGGCAACTCCCCTTTAATAGCATAGGAAGTGAATTGAAAGGGGGGATGCGGATGGGTAGAGGAAGGTAGCCAAGGGTTAACTAGGGGCCCCCGGGGCTATGGTTTAAGGATCCTACCAGGCAATTCGTGATACAGGGAAAATCCTAGAAAAACCTGCATCAGGTAGGTCGGGCATTTTGTATTTGTCCCACGCCCTTCCGATGGCGGGAGAAGAGTTTTCTGTGGGGTCGCAGCTTTACCCTCTCCGTGCCTTGACCGGTTTAGGAAGCAGCTGGCCTATATTGATCAAGTCTTGTATTTTACGTCTACACAAAACAACTGCAACTGTCGATTACTGTTCAGTTGTCTTTTTTTTTTAAAAAAAAAAGTACCCCTAATAGTATCGACGTTTCGAAACATATCTGCAGCATCTTCACGTCGTTTTGATAACGTATCGATAATTTTTTATCTTAATAATTGTACAATAAATATTGTTTTTTTAAAAAAAAGAAAGTTTATAAAATAAACATTTAAAAAACAAACTCGACCTACCTGATGCAGGTTTTTGTAGGGTTTTCCCTGCCTCACTTTTAGGCGAAATTCCGGGTAGGATCCTTAAACAATTGGAGCCCGTAGTTAACCCTTGGCTACCTTCCTGAACCACCCCTTTCAAATCCCTTCATATGCTATTAAACGGGAGTTTCCACCACGTGGGTTACCCTCAAAGAAAAATCTTTGACAGGAGATTGGTTGATTCTCGCTAATTACGTTTCAATTTTAATGTGTTGCCTTATTTTAAAAGAGGAAAAAATAAAATTTGTCCAGTCCTTGAAAGGTGGCTCCCTTCCTATGCTGAAAGTGGATGATATATTATAATCAACATCGGGAGAAACCCTTATAAATGTAGAAAAAAAAACAAAAAACCGCAAATATCGGTCGTTTCAGTTGGGTTTGAAAATTAAATTAAACACCCGATTATTTGGGACGACGGAAACCTTTAAAAAAAATGGACACTCTTGTGACGATCACGACTTTTCCGTGGAACTTGGGACTAAATAATTCTTTGCTTGCTGGCTTTGGTACCTTTAGAGGTTTTAATGGGATCCAACATTGACTTCAATAGCGCTCAAGAAACTGGTGGTGAGTTTCGGAGGTGAATATATGGGTCCTTTGAAAAAGGGGGAGATAAATCACAGTGACGTAGTAAGGGATTATATTTCGGTATAACTCAATATGTCCTCTCGAATATGATTTAGTGACGCAAAATTGTCAAGAAGTAACTTACTATATGAGGATTAGGGATTGAGGAAATACTAAAAAAAATCCTCTGTCGTCCCTATTATATTTTGTGAAGGTATAACTGATATGAAGATAATGCGACAAGTACATGTTCTTCAATTCTGAGTGAAGTCAGACGAACACGCGATTACAATGTTCCCCTTGCGTGTCCTTGGTGATCATGGCGGCGAGAACGCGAGACCACATGCTTTGGAGATCTTGATGGGGAGAAATCGTGATAACCTTTTCCACGAGGGTCAGGAGTGATATAAGGGACCTCTTTTAAAAAGGTGTCGAGCAGATCCCGTCGGCAAGATTAAGTCCGTTGTCTCTCCGGCTCGTAGAAGGTTCTGCCTGCGAGAAAACATCCCTCTCAGGTTTTGTTCCCTGGACTTTTTTTGTGGGTGGAGACAGGCTATGTATAGGGTAATCCACATAATGGCAACTCCCCTTTTATAGCATAGCAAAGGGATTTGAAAGGGGGGGATGCGGAAGAGTAGAGGAAGGTAGTCAAGAGTTAACTAGGGGCCCCCGGGCTATGGTTTAAGGATCATACCCGTCATTCGCCTAAAAGAAATGCAGGACAAACCCCAGAAAAACCTGCATCAGGTAGGTCGTGCATTGAGTACTTGTCCCACGCCCTTCCGATAGCGGGAGAGGAGTTTGCTGTGGGGACGCAGCATTCCCTTCCCCGTGCCTCGACCAGTTTAGGAGGCAGCTGGCCGACTATTCCAATGTGAATAGCGGACAACTCTTACCGTATGCCAAAGGTCTGTGACCCCGGAACATACACCTCTCAGAACAGGCCGAGGTGCCTCGGCTTGTGGGAACCTCGGTTCATTACGGAGAGAATAAGGCATCCCCAAAGGTAGCACCTTCGTGTCTCTCCTATAAGGTTCTACCTGCGAGAGAACGTCCCTCGCAGGTACTGCCTGCGAGGGAATTGCTCTCGCAGGTCTTCATCCTCGTTCCATGGCCTTTTTTTTGGGGGGGGGGGGGCAACAGGCTACATGAGGCTAATCCACATAGTGGCAACTCCCCTTTAATAGCATAGGAAGGGATTTGAAAGGGGGGATGCGGAAGGGTAGAGGAAGGTAGCCAAGGGTTAACTACAGCCCCCGGGCTATGGTTTAAGGATCCTACCCGGCATTCGCCTAAAGAAATGCAGGGAAAACCCTAGAAAAACCTGCATCAGGTAGGTCGGGCATTGGGACTGAAATATATTATATTTTATATTTCAATGTTTCCTCCCTAGCTGAGGGGGAGTTGGGTGTTTATATTTCATTCTCCCCCCCTCCCGCCCCAATCGATTTCCGCGAAAAGTCGTGTTCATTGCGAGTGAATTTATGCGTTCCCCTGAGAGAGGGGGTGTTGGTGGCGGGGGGCGGGGGCGGGACTGAAGTGCTCAACTCAATCACCGTTAATCACCTCACCTGCCTCACAAATTTCGATCAGCGACGAGCTTTGCAAAGCTACGACAAACTGTCAAGGTTATTACGCTCGTATGACATCGATAATTGATTGGGGTTGGGGGACTTTTAATTTTATTTTTGATAAGTTTGGTAGAGGTATCTTTAAAAAATTTTCATGGACCGCTTGCTTGGAAAAAATATAAATACCGCATACGAGTTGCCAGAAGGACCTTTTATGTTCTTTTATACTTTATCAGCTTATATGAAATTATCCTTTGTTTCTTAATGACGATCGTCAAATAGCGCGGGTTAAGGGATGACTAATGTGATCTCTAGTGCCAGGTAGGGTGGAATTAATTCAATTCCAATGTATCAATGTAAGGAAGCAACCCCCCACCCAGTTCTATTGTTTGTCTGTTCCCTCAGTAGGGAGAATGTAAGGCGAAAGTGCGTCGTGGTATTTCGTGTTTTAAAGGGGAATTCTATTCTCTTTGCACCGAGAGATTACATTCGAAAGGACTAAATTGCAGGGACGGAGAGAGAGAGAGAGGGAGAGGGAGAGAGAGAGAGAGAGGGGAGAGTACTCCTAGAACTTTCCTGTTCTGCAGCACTTTGAGCCTCACAGAGGGGAGGGGGGGGGGATATTACTCGCCACGCCAGTAAACGTCTGCCCTTGCTGTATACCTGAGGGTTTTCCTCTCTGCCGGCCCAAGACCACGGGGAAATTCATCTTCATACGCGCGGAAATAAAGTCAAAATACAACACAATAAATTTAATAAGTCGGATACGTTTATTATTCATTCCATTCAGTCCTCGGCGGTCGAGGAAATAGGACACGACGTCACAATACGCGATTACATGCAAAGAATAATTATTACAATTACACAGTTTAGAAAAACAAATAATAGAGACATGTTGTGGTCAACTACGGAAAGATGAGGATTTATTAGACATTTATTAGAAGTTACTCAGAGCTTGTGTAGAGGATTGTGGGAAACAGATGACCCAAGGTGTAAGGCAGGGTTGCAACTCTGTTTAACTTACACACATAGACGATCTGGTAAGGAAATGGAAGGAAGATAAAACTGGGACACTCTGAATATCTAAACACATGGCCAGGTTATCATCCAAGATAATGAAGATAAACTACAAACGACGGTTTACACCAACGGAGTAAAATATAAAACCTGAAAATTTCAATAAGTAAAAACAAAAACCCATGGATGGCGTTCTTAGGAAACAACCCAATAAGATGAAGAAAAAAAAACATTGTCATAGAAGGGAAAACACTCGAACGTTTCCAATATTTAGAGGATGTGAAATAACATTTGAAGAGGGATAAAGATATCACAAATAAAATATACAATTTTAATGAGGATATGCGAGGACAATAAGAAGAACTATAAAAGGTTAAAGCCAGAAAAGAAACACAAATTAAATTTTATAAGGTGTTGTATGGGTCAGAATGCTGGGTAACAAAACATAAATAGAGGAGGCAGCTGAAATGAAATTTCTTAGAGCAGTGAAGGGGGTATTACAAGGATGGATAAAATAAGGAGGAACTTCCATAAGTGTTGAGGCGATCACAGATAAGTTAACAGGGTAAAAATAAAGGTGGAGAGAATAGTTTTTGAGTTTCGTCACCTGATGCGAGTGCAGTTGTGTTTGCTCTAGGCTCTTCTTCCACACCTGAGGAAAGGGGGAGACGACAGTAACGGTGTTGTGTGGTATTTGTATTATAACTTTTTTGGGGGGGGGGGATCTGAATTGGGCTGTCTTTGTTATTCATTAATTTTAAATTAAATCAGTAATAGTCTAATATATTTTATTTAATCAGATGTAACATTATTTATTGTATATTTGAGGTCAGTGAAATTTTTTAATTGGATTTGGGACTTGGGGGAGGGGGGACGGGTGGGTGATGTTATTCTCTCTGACAAAAATCATTGAAGAGTGAATATATTTCGGCTTTGGAATACTATAATTAATTATGAATGTAAAACAAAAAAATAGTTACGGTCTGTACATGTAAAATACGTGGCAAAGATATTATTTGTGTACCAGTGTTGTTGGTATCAAACGCAACGTTGTTTCCATTGTATTTATAAGCTTGAGGTTCCTGTCAAAAACCAGCGGCGGTTGTTTTATGTCGCTGACTTTGGGAGATGCTAAATTTTATCTTTGCTGTGTGTAGATCTTCACATTTTAGTTTTATTTTGGTAGATAAGGTGATAAGGTCTGATATCTTCCCCCTGGGCTGAACCTGAAGATGTTAGAGAGTGACGTCAGAGGTGACGTAATAAAACCTGAAGTCTACCATATTTTTTTTTACGGGGAGGAACGTTGATAATTTGTAAATGTGGAAAGAATTTATTTAAGTTAAATTAATAGTGTTTTGTGAAAAAGAGGATTTCAGTGGATTATTTACGATTATTTCACTACAGTATTTGATTCCAATGAGTAAACGTTTTAGTTTTTTCAAGTACGATTAAATTCAATGTGGGTGACACGGTCGTGTATTGTACATGTGGTGCAATAAATGGTTTAAAGGTCAGTGAGTTTGTGACGCTCGCTCATGGACGCTCGCCCCCCAGCCGCCCCCCACACCCCCTGGACACGCGAAGTGCTAAATCCAGAGTCATCTCTCTCTCTCTCTCTCTCTCTCTCTCTCTCGTGTGTGTGTGTGCGGCACCGCCAGATAATGTTTTAACAATGACAGTGAGCATGTGACGTCGTAATCACAAATTACGGTATTATTCCCCCCTATCCTGAGGACTGGCGTGTCAATTAAGATGGCAGATTACGGCGGGGCGCGGGGTTGCTGTCGGCGCTCACCTGGATTAATATGCATCAAGGCGTCGAACCTGTGACCTTTAGAGGGCCCTGCGCCAGCGGAGCGTTTAAGCTGAACCTCTCTGCATGGTTGAGTTCCAACAACCACGAGCCGGTGCAAATACACGGCTACGCCATCAGTGAGACCGGAGTAATGTAGAGAGAGTCCTCGTGCAAGATGTAGGTGAAAATATTGCTCGTATTCTTGTACCGACGTCTTGAATAGTTTAAATGTTTTTTTTAGTCCAACGACATGGCTCCGTGGCAAGACTCGTGAAACCACGAGGTGGGGACCGATCCGTTCCCCTATTCCCCCCTCCCCCCCAAAAAAAAAAAAATTGCCGTAAAACTTTAAAGACTCACGACCACGTCCTTCACCATTTCCCAAATATCTTGAGAGCGTTGACGAGACCGTCTGACAGTCAGTCGACTCTGTGCACGTCACAGAAACACCTCAACTGTTTCTAACCTTCAGATTTGTTTTTACTAAAAGCAACTCTGGAATCAAATAAAACAGTTTCTGAATATTCAACTATTTTTGGGTATTTATAAAATCCATGAATAATAAAGATAACCAAATACAGACAAAAAAAAGGTACTATTAATACCACACAACAACGTTTCTGGGGATCCTTGTCCCCTTTCTTCAGGTGCTGAGAAGAGCCTGGAGCGACACAACTGCGCTGATCAGTTGACAACACTCAAAAGCTTTTCTCTAGGCTCTTCTTCTAAAATGCTTATTTAAGTGTCATCAACTGACCAGTGCAGTTGTGTCGCTCTAGGCTCTTCTCAGCACCTCACGAAAGGGAACAAGTATCCCCAGAAACGTTGTTGTGTGGTATTTACATTACCCTTTCTGTCTATATTGGCTATCTTTATTATTCATAGATTATTTTCAATCAGATGTAAAAAAAATTTTCATTTATTTATAAAGTCAATGAAACTTTTGGAACATACGGTATCGGCCTACGACTAAATGTAACGTAACAAATGATACAGTACCTGAAAGGTTAACTATCAAGGTTTTTTTTTGAAAGGTAGCGTTACCAAAACCACCGACAGAGGCGCCGCAGACCGTAAGAGTCGCTGAATACGTTTCACGGCCGCTGCGCTGCTGACCTCGCGCTACTCCGGTGGACATCGCGGTCGCCGGACTTGACGCCTCGCGATTTCCCCCCGCCCCCCCGACGCCCCCTGGATGGGTCACTTTAAGGGTAACAATATTTATCTAACAGTCTCGTCGAAGACTTGTGACACCGCGTCGTCGTCGTCGTCGTCGTGGCAGTTGTTCTTACCGTCAGTTCATGATACACTGGGTCGGGATTTTGGAAGAATTGGACTACCACGATTATGTGTGTGAATGTGTGTGTGTGTGAGTGACGAATGGTGGACACACACAACATTTAACAGAAGTGTAAAAAAAAATTCTGGAGAGTTTTGTCTTTCACATACTGCGTCATCTGATGCGTTGTCCTTGGCCATTTATCTGTACCGATTTTATAAAACGTTCCATGTACTTTATAATTACACTGTACAGCTCTTCTCCACTTACACGTATTTGTTCGATTTCAGAGATGATTATGAGGTCAAAAAAATCCTTGTGTGATTTTGATGGAGGTAAAATAAATTATTTTAACATGTGCTTGTTCAACCTTGGTTGTTTTATTATTAACTTAACTGTAACAGTCCTCATATTTAACTGTTTTAAAAACCTTCAAGTGTTTGTCCCACAATCTTTCCGTAGCTTCAGTTTTCCCGCTCAACGAGGAATCACCAAATCGATTTAAGGGCCAAGAAGAAAAAAGAAGACGACGAATACCAGGGATTCGTGCACTTGAGAAATGAGGAGTTTGCGAGGATGAAGAAGAAAATTCTGCTGAATAAAAAAAAGGGGGGGGGGAGGAGGGCGTGGTGGTCGGTAACGCAAGGGAATGCATGATTGCTCAGAGACCATTAACGGACCAACTCTCTCGGATGGAACACAAAAGGATCTGCTCGGGCTTTTCACTGGACCACTCTCCTGTGCCGCGGAGGTTATTATCCAGGAAATCTCATCCCTACACACACACACACAATTCTGACCACTTCAGCGCCGACATCCGTGGCTCATCCTGGAGTCTTATGTCTGCTGCTCCACGACAACAACGACTGCACTACACAAAAACACTCACCAATAATAATAACAATAAGCACCGAGTCCTTAATTAGACTTACTGGGAACAATACACAGAGATTCTAGCCATTATACTGATAAGGTTAATTTCAAAGGTAGCCCCTTTCGTCTCTCCTACAAGGTTCTGCCTGCGAGAGAATAGCCCTCGCAGACTGTTTCTGAATTGTACAGTCTCGTCAATTTTAAGTCCATTTAGAGATGACGTTTTTCTGAAACAATCTGTGAGAACAAGACGAAGGTCGCCACCCCCAACCAATTTACCTCGCAAAAGAAGGGTGGACGGACAACGGCGTCATTAGACACGGAGATAAATAAAGCGGCACACACTTGCGAGAGACAGCCGCTAATGAGACAAAACCCTCCTCCTCCTCCTCCTCCTGAAGGAAAAGAGTGGGTCATTAAAACTCGTTCTCGTCGTCCACCCGACTCGGTGGACAAAACACCTGGGGTTTGGAACAAGTTTTACCGTCCAACACTGAGGAAACGTTTCGAGGACTCAGGCGTGCGTGCGTGCGTGTGCTTGCTTGCTGTTGCTTGCTGTTGGCCACTTGCCAACTCGGTGTCTCTGCAAAAAAAATATATTACGTACCAAGATGGCTGTGGGATTCCGTGTTGTAGGTTAAACAACGCCTGAGACTTGGTTCAATAATCCCTGACGTATCCTCAAGCCATCCCTGCCATCCCCAAGGTCCTCCACCTGGACCCTTCAAACTTGCGAACCTGCAAGAAACGCTTCAGGTATTCTAAAAATTTGATCAGTCCATTTGATCATCAGACATTCTTTTTCTTATTTAATTTCTGCTTCTAACTATTCAAGAAAAGGAGAAATTTTTCAACGATTTAGAAACTCCTTGGAGCTTTATTTTTATTTATTTAATTAATAATACCAACATTATTATTTTACTGTAGTTGATATCATTCTCGTCAATTAATTTTTTTAGAATGTAATTGGGCTGTTATATTAATTTTAATTATTGATAATTGGAAAAAAATCTTTAAGGAGCTTCGAAACAATTTTATCAATTTAATATAATGATTTCTGGGGGGTTTTCCCCATTGCAGTATTCATGGATTTATTTGTTAAACAGATTTTATATCCCTTACGGATGCAATTAGACTGTTTAAAAATTTTTAATTATAGACAATTACAAAAAAAATTGTGTTAAATTGATTGTAATTATTTTTGGAAAGCTTTTTATAAAATAAATGAAACTGTTTTGGAAGCTGGTTAATGGTTTCTGTAAATATCAATAATTAAAAATATTAAAATAAAAAATCTCTGTCTGACAGAAAATAATGAATAAGAAAGGTAGCCAATTCCGGATTTTGAGTTCTGTCAACTGACGAGTGCAGTTATGTCGCTCTAGGCTCTTCCTCACATCTGAGGAAAGGGAGACATGGATGCGTTGTAGCGCGATAGTTTTATTATTGATATATATGTTTCATTTTAATATAATTAGTTATTAGCAAGGGTTGAGAGCTTGGTAAGTTGGAATTTGAGCAGGCGCCGCCGAGACGGGGAGATAATCCCTTCAGTCTGGAATTGGACACGTAGGGTGCTGACCCTCGGAAGTTACCTGGACTGTCGCACCGTGATGGGAAAAAGTCTCTCAGAAAATCCCAGAAATTTGAGTGAACACGTGACTGCCTGAACCAATGACATTTCTTGGTTCAGGAAAGATCGATTCAAAGATTATCGAGACGATCGATTTTGAACATCCAGCGAGTGGGCTGAAAAGAAAGGATTGAGGACGTGCAGCCCCAAACTTGCAGTTTCGAGAGGACCCGGAGAGATCGAGGGTGCCACACGATAACGGCCACAGATCAACGAAGGTAACTGCCAAGTATCTCAATCCTTGACGCGCCTGGGGGGAATTACCGTAGACCATGGTTTAACTGAGATTAAGGGATCAGATTGTTTTGTCAGGCCAACTGAACACTGTATTATTTTTTTGTCCATGTTCAGATAATTAATTAATTAAATTCAGTAAAATGTCCTTTACTTAATCATTTAAAAACTTAGCACTACACCGCAGAAACGTTGTTGTGTGGTATAGTTACATCATCACCTTTTTTTGTGTGTGTCTGAATTGCCTATTTTTCTTATTCATTAATTAAAAATATACCTTTTTTTTCGATTTAGCAGCTTTCTTCATGTAGTTTTAACTGAGTAGGACCTGAGCCTTCAAGCTTCTTACGCTGTAGCTCTGATTCGTTCCTCGAAGAGGGAGAATTGGGTGCTATTTCTGGTCTAAACTTTAGTTTGTGGCCTTTGTTCTCATATCTAAATTCCCCCAATTTCTTGTTTTTACTTAACCACACATTCAGCGGGAAACCTCACGTTAGCAGCACAGACGTCGCCATTTAGTTTCTCGGCGGGTTTTTTGAAGAAGGAAGGGAATGTTTTGCTAAACTCCTAAGTGTCCATTAGTCGGCTTCTCTGTTCCTTTACTCTCTCTCTCTCTCTCTCTCTCTCTCACTCTCACTCACTCTGTGTGTGTGTGTGTGTGTCTCTCTCTCTCTCTTTCCCTCTCTTTCTTCAAGAATTCTTAGCGACCCTATCGATTTCTGGAAGCGGCGACCGTGACACATTTATTAAATGCTCAGACATGTAGAACTGCGCATCTCCCCCCCCCCCCCCGGCGGCCCCCCTTCGCAATCGATTCTATTAAAATTCAGAGTCAATATGTTTACATGTTGCAAAAAAGAAAAACTTTGGCAAGCGGGGTTGGTGGGGGGGGGGGGCGGAAGGATTGGATAAAGGGCGCACAGGGAAAGAGAAACTAATATTTTCACACGTTGACGGTGAATCAATCATAGAAAACGTCAACTGCTTCACTTCACTCTGACACCCCCTCTTATTATTAAACGTGTCTCGTGTATTGTAATATATAAAGGGGTTATTCAATACTCGTCCTACTTATGAATTCTTCCCCCCCGGGGGGGGGGGAGGCCAAAAAATATACATGTCACGGCCTGACTGCTTTAGGAATATCGATTTAAGTCCAGTTCCCTCTCCCCCCCCCCGTCCCTCAAGAAAGCCGTGCATCGTCTTTCAGCGTTCCTAAACACGCCACCAGTCATCCCTGTGTCCGTATTTTTCCACAATTTTTTTTTTCCTTTTCCAATTTTCCACGTGTGGTGGATGTACATTTCCGATGCAGCTAATAATATAAATTGCGATTGCGCGAAACTATTTTCAGCGTCTGAGATTAATGGCCGACGGTAAATAACAGCCACGGATAGATCGGAAGTAATTACGTAATACCGAGGGAAGCAGCCCCCCCCCCTCTCTCTACCTCAACCCCCCCAGAAATAGAACCGCGGAACACGAAGCAAAGATACGAGGGAAGTTTCTCTCTCTCTCTGTCTCCGCCCTTTATCTGAGAAATTGAAGTACTTTGTTTCGTTGCAGGAGCTTGCTAACGGTTTCAAATTGCCCCCTCACCACCACCACCACCACCACCCCTCTCAAACTACCCCTGTTCCATTTTCACCAGCGCAATACAATGACGTACCTTGAATGAAAAAAATTCTTCTTCGCCGCCGCGGAGCTCGACTCATCCTTAATGTGGCCGTAATTACACGGTTTCGTGCAGCCCCTTCGAAAAATTATTCCAATTATCTGAATGTTCGACCATGTCATAAATTTTCAACCGTAATGTACGTGCTTGGATTTATATTGTACAGTGTGTGGTGTAAATGTATATTTAAATTATTTCTTTAATTATTGGCGGCGTAACTTTGGCGCCACAGCATTGCTTGGCGCGAGAATGCAGAGGGATGCTACGGTGTATTGCCAAGAACTCTGTGGACTGTCAGTTGAGTGTGTGTGTGTGTCTTTTGGGAGGATCAGAAGACCATGAGGAAGTCCGGGCGAGGGAGGGTCTCTGGTGGTCGAATTCTGAAAAGTTTGGGCTCAATATCATCTCTTTTTGTTTTTCTAGTAAAGGGATTTTTCCAAAGAAAACTAAGTGTGACCATACGTACGACAACAATCGGGCAAATGCTAAGATTTTTAGTCGTTGCCCCCCAGCCAGGTACAATTCCAGAGATGCTTCACATTAAATCCAACAGACACCATGAATCTCAGTAATTGCTGCGATTCTTATTGTTACGCTGAACCTTCTGTTTTCCCATTGTCGTTGCCCCCCTCATTGTTATGCTAACCTCTTCGGCTCTCCCATTACTGTTGCATTTTCGTCGCTTTTGAGTTTCGTCAACTGACAAAGTGCAGTTGTGTCGCTCTAGCCATAAAAGACGATGTCACTAAAAAAATGCAGACAGAAACCAAAATTAAGACCTGACTTCAATCATCCCTTCATAACTCTGACACGAACCATTCCTCCCCCGCTGGTGTTAAGTGTTCGGAGGATTGCGCCACTGAAAGTTTCCCCCCCCCCTCCCCCCCTCCCCCCCTCCCCCCACAGACGTCACGGGGAGTAAAATTTAAATTTTATACCTGCCTTCTAAAAGAAAATTACGGCTACCTTAACATCTCTCACTTGCATTTTTTTCTTCTTCTTCTGGAGGGACGGAGGTGGAGGAGGGAGGAGAATAGAGTGGCAATAAAAGCAATAAAATGGGAAGTTCGCAGCGGTAATAAAAGGCGAGAAGCGAGGAGTAGAGTAATATTAAGATCCTCGGATTACATCGTTATCTGATCCCGAGGTAAGAAGAAACGAGATTGCCAAGAAAAAAGTGTAAAAAAAATTTCTTCGCTGTAGTTCATCAATCAAAAAAAAAACTTGAAATCTTGCTGGAAATTAAAAAAAATGGAATTCTTTAAAATTAAACAATAAATAGTCAGAGAGACAGGTGTGTGTGTGTGTGTGTGTGTGTGTGTGAAGTCATTAGGAAATAAAATAATTGGAGAGACAACGGAACTAATATTATAAAATGGCAGTAATAGAGGACAGAGGACAGACAAATAACATATTACAAATAACAGAAGAAAGTTTCAGAGAGCCAAGGGGGCGGGGAGGGAAATGTTGAAAGGTGACAGAAAAGGTTTAGAGAGGAGAGGTAAACAAGAAATAAGGGGGGGGGGTACAGTGAAGTGTTCGGTAAATAGTAGTAAGTCGTTCGATATTATACTGAAACATTTTTTTATTTTTTTTTAGGGCAACAGGCTACATGAGGGTAACTCCCCTTTAATAGCATACGAAGGGATTTGAAAGGGGGGATTCGGACAGGTAGAGGAAGGTAGCCAAGGGTTAACTATGGCCCCCGGGCTATATTTTAAGGATCCTACCCGGCATTTGCCTAAAGAAATGCAGGGAAAACCCTAGAAAAACCTGTATCAGGTAGGTTGGGCATTGGGTACTTGTCCCACGCCCTTCCGATAGCGGGAGAAGAGTTTGCTGTGGGGACGCAGCATTCCCTTCTCCGTACCTCGATCAGTTTAGAAGGCAGCTGGCCGACTGTTCCAATGGGAATAGCGGACAACTCTTACCGTATGCCCAAGGTCTGTGACCCCCAGGAACATACACCTCTCAGAACAGGCCAAGGTGCCTCGGCTCGTGGGAACCTTAGTTCAAAAATCCAGAGAGCTATACTGAAACATTTTTATACTCCGTATTTTATATTATTATTTCTGTGATGTTAATGGCACTAAATAATTATTTTGTGAAGAATTAATGTGTTGTTACCTCCACAGACGACTGACGGAATCAATAGATTCATCAAACGACATTTTCTGTGTCTTTACCACTGCAAAATTTAATTAAATCTCCTCGTAATAAGTTGTGTATAAAAATTAATGAACAAAATGTATTTATATACGCTAGGGGATTAATTAACTATTTAATTATTTCCCCCCCCCCGTTTCCCACCATTCACTGTATTTATTAGCGGCTGTAATAAATTCGTTCTTCCTGGGCGACCGTTCGTTACCGATTCCGCCGAGTCAAGTCTTTTCCGATGGCCGCGCGGTCATTAAAGGACTTTTTATTTTCTAACGGAATTGTCTTGAAATATTACTTTAATTTACATGAAACTCGTCCCCATCCCCCCCCCCCGATTTACATCATCAATATGCAGGCCGTTATTAATGTTATCTTTATTGAACTCGTAAATCTCTCTAAGAATAAAAAAAACTTTCTCTAGAAAATAATTATTATTAGGTGGTTCATTTATAATTATTTCCTATAAATACTGCACCCTTCATAACACATTTCTTTTCAATGTTTTTTATCAATAGCTTTTCCACATTAAGTACAATCAATGCATATTCAAACACACCGCTCCCTCACCTCTTATTTTACTGCAACGTTTTAACGAAATGTTAACGAATGTTAAACTAGTCCTTCTTCTTCTTCTTCTTCAACACATTTATTAATCTACGGCTTCTTGACGAACTAACAAACAAATAAATAACGAAGGGAAATTGAATTGTTTCATAAGATCCTTTTTTTTTAAAAAAAAAGTCCATTCACTTTCCCACCGTTTTATTGTGCTATTCTCTTTAAAAAAAATGTTTTTTTTTTCTGTGAATTATGAGAAATATTTGAACCAATGTGGATTAAAAATATATATATATTGTAATAAACGACTTGTTGGCTTTAATTAATAGGAATTAAATAAAAAAATTAATTAAAATTTGAATGATATTTAGCCACACGTTGAAGACGCCAATTTATGTAATGATTAATAAGGTAGTCTTAATTAAATAGGAATAATTAACAAAATTATTATGATTTAAAAATTTATTGTTGATAATTACACGTGATAAGCCCTGCCGAATTCCGTCAATTTAACAAACAAATATTTCAATTTTATTTTATTAATTCGTGGCGTTCTATGAAAATACTACGTTGAATTCCTCATTACCTCAGGGTCACCACTGGGTTTGACAGGAAGAACAAATACAATGAAGTAAAACATTAACAATCCAAACTCATTGAGGTTAACGGAATACAATATTAAATACAAAGATTTAAAAGAAAACGAATGAAAAGAAAAACGCGAACTAAATCTGACTCTACCCTTTAATTATCGTTTACAGTCATTAATAATTGTCTTGTACTCACGACAGTGCTACTGGTACCAGTTCGGACTCTTGTAGCTTGAAGTCAACACCCACTAAACAGGCCATTCATTACTCACTGATTCTACACACTGTAGTTGCTCTGGATCTCTGCTATCCTGGAACCTGGATCATCTCACCCTCAGTCAGCCCTCGGACGTAGATCTTCTTGAAGTCTCTCTATGCGAAAATTAGTTCAGTTTGTGAAGCAAAACTTCTGCTTCCAAACTGCGATTTTATGAGTCTCTCTCCGTCAAAACTGTTTACTTGCGTTTTATGTAAACAATTATCTCTCGCCGTTGGACTTCCTGGATAGCCCTGTTCATGCTTTAAGATTAGCAAACTTTACTGTGTTGTATCTCTCGCAGACTCTTTTATGTATCCTTTCCCGACCCAGGCTCGACGTAGACTCGACGTAGACTGCCTTCTCTAAGCGCGCGGTCTCCAGTCTCCATTGTTAACAAACAAAGACCCGCTGCGATTGTCGTCTTTAAGCACCCGTTCCGTCAAAAATTCAATTATATTAAAAACAATTAATAGCCTGTTTAATTGGTATTACAATATATAACAATTGAATCTCTATATAGACTTGAATAAGAAATTAAAGGGGTTTTCACAAAATCAGCACTGTTTAACAACCCTTACTTTCACACTCAAATGTTTATAACACCCCTGAAACACGACCTTCTTAAACGTCCAGCGCTTTGTTAAAGTGGAATTTATTAGTTTTTGTTTCTATATTGTATATTTGTCTGTAATAGGGGACAATAATTATAGGACAGTCTGAAGGGGGGACAAGAGTGTGGGCAGTAATAGAGCACAGAACAGACAAATAAGATATTACAAATAACAGAAGAAAGTTTCAGAGAGAATGGAGGGGGGAAAATATGTTGAAAGGTGACAGAAAAGGTTTAGAGAGGAGAGTTGAAAAATAAGTAATGAGGGGGGGCGGGAAGTGACGTGCTCGGTAAATAGTAAATCGTTCAATAAAGGGCCAGAGTCCGGATTCAACCACCGGGAGGAAGCTTATTGTGCTCGTCAACGTTTATCGGGGAAACAGACACCGAAGCATCGCACCCACATATCTATAAAAAAAAGGTGTAGCCAGGCTATGTACAGGATAATATGGTGGCAACTCCCCATCTTATACTATGGGAAAGGGATTGAAAGGGGGGATGCGGAAATGTACAGAAAGACTGCCAAGGCTTAACTAGGGGCCCCAGGGCTATGGTTTTAAGGATCCTACCCAGCAATTTACCTAAAAGTGATGCAGGGGGAAACCCCCTACAAAAATCTGCATCAGGTAGGTCGGGCATTTGGTACTTGTCCCATGCCTTTCCACACATCTAAAACGACGTCACGTGATAAACAGTTAACCTGTACACTACGCCAGGCACTTATATTAGTTTGAAAGCGAGCTGATTCACGTCACCCCCACCCACGCGCGTGACCCTTAGAGAATGTAGATTTAAATTTATGTACATTTGAAAATTTCCGTAAATCATTAATATTCAGTGTCAATAAATTGTAATTATATTTTCCAGTACAATGTTTAATATTAAAGTTGCGTGATTAGGGTGAATTATTCCAGGGGCTCCTATAATTTTTTCTCTTTTTTAAAAAAATAAAAGCCACGGTATTTTGAATACGTCATCACGCAATGTTGAGCTAACCCGACATTCGAGACAGTTGTTCTTTCTCACCTCGCGTGTGCTGGAACACTCTGCCTCCGACAAATGCATAATACCTTTCCTCCTGGGGAATGCGACGAAACTGGGGCATTTGCTCCGAAGGTAAAAGGACCAAGCAAGGGCTGCGACGGGGGAGGGAAATAAAAGAAAAGGAATACACACGTGTTCGACCTTCCACCCCCTTCAAGGGAGTAACGTGGTCAACTAAGTCTCTAAGTCGTCGTCGTCCATCATACAGACATTTATCCGTTAATTAGCTTAACAACGGTCCCCTGGTAACTATGAGGGTGGCAGTGGAGAGAGCAGTCACGTTGTGTAATCTTTTGACTGGTCATCCGCGATTTAAATTGGATACAAAAAAACGAGATCAAATAAAATGAATGTGGAAAATAATGTGACGTCATTGGTTGGCATACGGGCCAGATGTGTCTCTTAATACGTGAGGATATCATAATGTAAGGACGAAACGTTGAGTTTTCCTACGAAGAATTTGTAATTCTGGTTTTTATTATGTAGCTCATATATATATATATATATATATATATATATATATATAGATTGTAGTGATTTTAGACTTGCATTCATGGCGGAAGAATATGGGGGTATATAATGCATGCTTGCTTGGGGTATTGTCGAAAAACAACTTTTCTAGACGCGCAGAGCGTGTTAATTGGACATATATATATATATATAGAAAATCCCGGAACTATATAAATTAATAAAAACTCTTTAAGTACTTTATTTCTTTTAGAATGTGTATAATGTTTACAACAACAACAACAACAGCAGCAATAAGACGATACTCGATTGGTTCAGCGATATCATTATTTACTCGCTGCTGCCGCGTGTAACCTCTGCGACGCGTTATCTAAACTCTCTGCTGCCAACATGTGAATTCCGCTACATATTCATCAGTACTCGTGAGATAAAAAGATTTTGGCAAAAGCCGAAAAAAAGTTGAAAAAATTAGGCGAAAAAAGTAACCCGAAAAAAAAGGCGAAAATTTTATCGAAGGAACAGCGAAAAAATAAGGCGACTGAATAATCCGAAAAATACGTGAAAAAATTAGGCAAAAGAAAAACAAAAAAATAAAAGCGAAAAAAATAACCGGAAAAAAGGCGAATAATAAAGGCGAAAATATTATTGAAAAAACGGAGAAAAAAAGGCGATTAATAAGCCGAAAAAGTGGTAAAAATTTAGGCGAAAGAAAAGCGGAATATAAAGGGCGTAAAAAATGACCGGAAAAAAAGGCGAAAATATTATTGAAAAAATAAGGCGACTGAATAAGTCGAAAAAGGGTACAAAATTTAGGCGAAAGAAAAGCCGAAAAAAAGGCGAATAATAAAAGCGAAAATATTATTGAAAAACGGCGAAAAAAAGACGATTAAATAAGCCGAAAAAATGGTAAAAAATATTAGGCGAAAGAAAAGCCGAAAATAAAAGGCGAAAAAAATAACCCCAAATAAAGGGCGAATAATAAAGACGAATAATAAAGGCGAAAATATTGATGAACAAAATGCGAAAAAATAAGGCGAAAAAATAACCCGTATAAATAGTCTAAAAACGAGGGGAAAAATTATAGGTGAAAAAATAAGGCTGTATATATATATATATATTTGTAAATGCTTTATATAAATATGCACAATAAAAATACTTTATTTTATAACTGACAATACCTAAAAAAAATAGTCTTTTAAACAGAATTTTTCAATAAAAAAATATTTTTTTTGTTTACAGAACTTCCGATATTTTATAGGGATGTTTAAACTTATTTCAAGAATTATTTCACAAACCCGGTTAAAAATATTTTTAGTGGACTTTGTTCTGTACTTAAATAATACAACAATATATCAATATATATTTTTTATGGATGTTTGGTCATTGCATAAATAAAAAAATAGTCAAAAAGTTAATTAAAACATGTGGATATCAATTTTAATCAACAAATATTAATATTATAATAAATTTTACAATTATGCAATATAATTTATGTTTTATCTGAATGATAATTTGCTCTTATTACTGTTAAAATAAATTAATCCTACAGTCTTAATAATAATTTATTAGTCGTGGAACACTCGTCAAGGAGTGATCTTAGCCTTGACCTGTTCCTTTTACCTCGCAACGTTTCAAGGCTCTACAAAATTTCCGTTCATTTTTTTTCTTCACTTTCGGTCTCCAAGAATATCTTCCAAATCTTTTCGGGTCATCGCGGTTGAAAATTTTTCCGTATAAACAGAGCAGTTTTTTTTTAAGAGCCATCCGTCTTCTCCGTCCTACTTGTCCCCCCCCCCTACCCCCGAGTCTCTCACTAAGTGTTACCCAATTATTACGTTCTACGGTAACGATTGTTGGTTGTTAAATATAAACTAGGGTGAACTGAGAAGTACTATTATTAGGTTATTGGTTTTCAGAGGAGCCTAATTATATATTTTTTATCATTTATAAGAATTCAGCGATATCATTTACTCGCTGCTGCTGCTGCTGCGTGTAACCTCTGCGACGCGTTACCTTAAACTCTCTGTTACCAACATACGAATTCCGCTACATATTCATCAGTATTTGTAAGATAAAACGATTTCGGCCAAAAAATTCATATAGATATATATATAAGCCAAAAAAAGGTGATAAAATAAGGCGAAAGAAAAGCCGAAACTTAAGGCGAAAAAATAACCCGAAATAAAAGGCGAATAATAAAGGCAAAAATATTAATGAAAAAAAAGGGCGAATAAATAAAGCGACTGAATTAGTGGAAAAAGAAGGTAAAAAAAATTAGGCGAAAGAAAAGCCTATTGATTCCAGGGTTCTCGTCAACATCCTCTATATACACATATAATAATAGTCACTAAGGAATGGACTCTGTTAAATGGGGAAATTAATTACGTCTTCTCTATTTGAGGCTTCGTGTTACCCATATCTGAAGACGAACAGAGTTTTTTCGATCTGTTCCATACGCGCGCATTCATCCCTTCACTTTAATTTCACCTCTGTTCTTTCTTTCCTCTCCTCTGACGTAGACGATGCAAGACGCGTACAGTTTGACTGGTTGACTCAGACAAATAAAATATGTATAAAGTCCAGGATACCTTTTCTTGAAACAATTTTACATCACGGACAGGTTGACAGTTGGGGGAGGGGGGGAGAGGGGGGGGGGAAGACAGAACAAAATACCGAAGTTACAAAGAAACTTGTGAATGGCCGTCGGAAAAAAAAGAGAGCATAATTTAGGAAAGTACCTTTTAACAGACCGCGACACTTAACCTTTCTCTGAGACCTATTCTAAATCCCTCTAAATTCTCAAGAGGTCAAACAAATCCTGTTGTCATCATTAAGAACCAAAACAAGCCGTCGATCCTTCTCCTCCTCCGACCTTTCTCTCCTATTTTTAAATTACAATCTCTCTCTCTGTCTCTCTCTTTATCTGTCTTTCTCTTTATCTGTCTCTGTCTATCTCCCCCAAGGACTGTAATTCGAGGCTCTGGAGAGAAATGATTCCATTTATTTTATTTTATTTTCCCCCCTTGCGACCCGTCGCCCTTGGCCTCCTCTTTCGTCCTCTTTTGTGTGTGTCGTCTCAGATTGGGAGAGAGAGAGAGAGAGAGAGAGAGAGAGAGAGAGAGAGAGAGACAGACGGAGTAGACGACACATTTATCACCCCCTCAACAAAACTCATACCATGCCGGAGACTGAAATGTTTCAAGGAAAATGTCAAGGAAAAGTTTCAAAGGAATATATTCGAGACGCGTTAAACAGAGGCCAAACAACGGTTCTCTCTGTCAAGCATTCTACAGCAACCCAATTAAGCCATTGTAGAAGAAATATTGATACTCCACACTTCAAACTCAATTTTGATGGGGAAAAAAATAAAACAACATTTCTCCTTTGACTGGCCACCTGCCTCATCACAGCCATCATCGATATTTCCTCACACACTTTACGTATTCAAGAATCCCGCCGGACAATGACGATTGAGGTTAAGGATAGCCGGGGAAAATAAAAACATTTTCACAGAAACAAATTGCTAAAATAAAACTTACACAACTCAATGTTTTTTTTTCGTCTGAATCCTGGACAAAATACAATGAGAATTGTATAAAATGAAAAGAAAAAAAATTGGATATAAAGGAAAAACAGGGGAATTGAAGAGTAAATTAAAAAATGGTGTCGGTATTGAGAACCGATGAATTCGGATGAATAAATGGAACTAGGTCAACTGTGTCCTGAGGATAAAAGACTTACTTGATTCATTACGCCACTGAAGGACAAGTACATGATCGGAATTATCTAAGACCGGTTAAAAGGACGGGGGAAAAAAAGTAGATCCTCAGTGTTGTGGAGAAATCTCTAGAGAATAAATTAAAAAATAGTTGGATATTGATAACCGTTCTTCGTATTAATAAAGCGAAGTGGATCAGGCATGTCCTGAAGGTAAAGGGTAAGTTGTTTCATGACGTCACTGAAGGGAAAAAATACATGAAAGGAATTATCTAAGACCGATTAAAAGGACGGGGGGAAAAAAGTAGATCCGCGGGTTGTGGAGGAATCTCTAGAGAATAAATTAAAAAATAGTTGGATATTGAGAACCGTTCTCCGTATATGAATAAAGCGAACTGCATCAGGCATGTCCTGATGACGTCACTGAAGGGAAAAAAATACAAGTGAGGAATTTAACTAAGACCCAAAGAAAATCGACGATTTGAAAGAAAGAGAGAAAGAAAAATATATTAAATTTTAACAAAGGTTGCTGAAGATGTAATCAAATTGTAGGATAAATCATTATTCGAACCGTCCTAAGATATGAATGATGATGATGATAATAAATAAATTTCTAACAAATAAATAGAAAAAAGACCGGCCAATTACAAACACACTCACACTCACACAACATGTATTACACAATTAAAACAACATAATTACAATATTACAACGTTTCTTCCAATGCTGTTGGGGACTTCTTCGAAGAAGAAGAAAAAAACATTTCCCAGTTACATCCGTCATAAGACACAAAATTTAACATTTGGAAAACTTTTGACTTCAAGAAGAAATTTATTTACGTCTGTTACCTGACGCAGTCCCGAAACAGTGAACGAAACGTCGTGATATCGTAATGGTATTTTGTTGTTTAAAATTGTCCAAAATTGACCATAAACCCTATAAACCAAATCCACAATCGTTCAAATCACCCCTTAAAACCAAACATTCCCTCAACCACTCCTTCTTTCTCAACGGCACCTCTCCAGCAAACTACACCATACCTACTACGCCTTATCCTTGATTCCAAATTCTCATAGAAACCTCACGCTACCTCCAGAATCAACAACAAAATAAAACAACTCTTCCCTCTTATCAACAGAACATCTCCCATATCCCTTAGCACCAAAAGACTCCTTTATCCCAAATCCGCCCCCATTTGGTCGTACTCATGCGCCACGTAGGGGATCCACTGCCTGTTCCCACTCCAACAAAATACAAACCAACTCAGTTATCCACAAAGACCTTGAAATTCCCCTAATTCATGCCATAATTCATAAATCTACCAAGTCTCTAATAAATATCTCCATCAACCATCCAAATCCCATCATTGACCTCTTCTACAGTAAATCCGCTCATTCACAAAATCGCAGACTGAAACGTAAACTCCCAATTGACATCATCCTCCCCCTAAATCACTCCGGAATTACCTAACTCTAGCCCCCTCCTACCAACTGTCACTACAGACTCCCATCTTCTCCCCCCCCCCTCCCATAACCTCCTTAACGCTTCAAACATGTAGTTTCTCCAACGACCAGATGCCTGCGTTTATGTTAATATGTGATTTTCTTTTAATTTAATAGCTTATAAAGACAAACTTAAATATTAATTGATATCGTTGATAGGAATAATAATCGTGTTTTAAGGTTATGATAATTATTTTCATCCCATACCTTATCAACATTGAAATGAAAAAAATTCGGCTCATAGAAAATAATGAATAAGAAAGATAGCCAAATACAGGACCAAAAAAAAGGGTAAAACCACACAACAACGTTTCTGGGATACTTGTTCCCCTCTCCTCAGGTGTGAAGAAGAGCCTAGAGAGACATATTCAAAGAATCCATCATTTACAGATCCTCTAACACCCTCTTTCCAACTTGATTAAAAACCACACAATTACCCAACGTGACACACCTACAGCAAACATCTCTGGCTCTGATTGTAGTTCCTGCTACATAGGGCGAACTAAACGTTCCCTTAAAGCACGTATCGAGAAACATGTGTCTAATATAAAATACAATCTGTTAGTCTCCAAACATAATCGATTCTAAAACATACATTTGATTGGAAAAATGCTGAGATTTTACAAATTGACACCGGGTACAGAGCCTAGAGTGACACAACTGCACTGGTCAGTTGACAACACTCAAAAGCCTTTGAGCCGTTTCTGGGATCCTTTTCCCCTTTCGTCAGGTGCTAAGAAGAGCCTAGAGCGACAAAACTGCACTGGTCAGTTGGCAACACTCAAAAGCCTTTGAGCCGTTTCTGGGATCCTTTTCCCCTTTCGTCAGGTGCTAAGAAGAGCCTAGAGCGACAAAACTGCACTGGTCAGTTGGCAACACTCAAAAGCCTTTGAGCCGTTTCTGGGATCCTTTTCCCCTTTCGTCAGGTGCTAAGAAGAGCCTAGAGCGACAAAACTGCACTGGTCAGTTGACAACACTCAAAAGCCTTTGAGCCGTTTCTGGGATCCTTTTCCCCTTTCGTCAGGTGCTAAGAAGAGCCTAGAGCGACAAAACTGCACTGGTCAGTTGACAACACTCAAAAGCCTTTGACCAGTGCAGTTGTGTCGCTCTAGGCTCTTCTTCGCACCTGACGAAAGGGGAAAAAGGATCCCAGAAACGTTGTTGTGTGGCATTTATATTACCCCTTTTTTTGTCTCTATTGGCTATCTTTCTTATTCCTTATCTCTATTCCTCAAATTAATTAATTACCATGAAGTTATAGGAAACTCTGCTTTGGCTGTTCCTTCTCTTCTTCCATCTTCAGATCCTTAATTTCCGTCAGTCTCTTTTTTAAGATTTACCAACTGATAGTCTGACGGATATATTAGTTTTTTTTAGGTGACACACTTTCCGAGTATTTATGCGTTGCCCCCTCCCCCCCCCCCTCCCCGTTACGGTAAAGACTTTTCCGTGACGGTATTAGCATACGAACGACGCTTTTCAGGTATTTTAATCTTGAGCGTGTTCCCAGCAATCGAGGGCAGTTTATCTCATCTTGTGCTCATTGATTTCTAATCCACCATTTTGAATTATTAAACGACAACACGAAGGACAGGACAAGCCGGCGGCGGTGGGCGGGCACATGCGCACTCGGGATCATCGCCCACTTACCAACCCCCCCCCTCCGCACCATTCCTTCAATATCATCCGTAAAGCTTATGAATTGCGAAACGAAGATCGTAATCGGAAACAATAACTTTCAAAGGTTTCTTCCGCACAAAACTCACTCACGTCCGGGATCAGTGAACTCCAGTCACGGACTAAGAATTTAGGTCGGAAGACTAGAGAAGGTGACGCCGAGAGAGCGAATTCGATTGTGCAAATGAAACCAACTCAATCCTATTAAAACTATTATTAATACACTATCATTGACTTGGGAGAATTCTACATTAATAAGCATTTTATTTCGTATATTCTATTCTTAAGCGTTCTAAGTGAAAGGACTACCTACGATTTTGATAAATTCGGTATCCAAATCATAGGGGAGCAAGGGAAATTAATTTTTCTTCCTCGGAAAATAATGAAGCATGGATAATAGTTAAAAAAAAATTATCAAGACTGCAGAAAAATATTTCGGTCGCCTTCGGCAAACATCGGTCATCATCGGCGATCTTATTACGTCAGAGAACAGACCTATCAAAAAATATTGTAAAATAAAATTATAAGCATAATTATCAACTGTAGCACAAAACAAAGATTAGAAAAGCATTGTATAGATACTTTAACACTTTAGATAAATACAAAAATGTATAAAATTTCTCGTATTAATTGAGAAATGTCCAAGATATGTCAATAGCGGAAAATAAAAGAAAAAAGCAAGATTTAAGAATAAATTAATATAACTTCGAAGGAGTAACTGACTTGGGACTTTGGAGTGAACATCAATAGTACAAAAATATATCTACAGAAATTAATCAAGGAAATAGAACATATTACACAAACATCCCAATATTAAAATCGTCCCTAATAACAAGAAGAACAAAAGTAAAAATATATAAAACATTAATTAGACCCATAGTAACGTTTGAGGAAGAGACATGGATCCTAACTAATAAAGATACTCTAAGGAAGTTTTAAAGGAAACTTATTAGGAGAAGCTATGGAGCTGTTAAAGAAGGTGAGATTAAGATACAATGAAGTGATAAATAGCATCCTAGAAGGAGAAGACATAGTTAAGATTTATAAAATCACGTAGAATCTCATGGTTGCGACACATACAATGTATAAAGGCTACATAAAGAATGCCAAAGAAGTAAAGGTACTTCAGCAAGACTTCGACGGAATGCGATTGTTACAGGCTCTTGAGAGTTTCTCCCACTTGACTAATGGGACAGACTCAAGCCTCAGGAAGTTGCCAAAGGAATGTTGAAGGAGGCTGACAAATGGTCTTGGTGGTGAAACTTTGAGACATAGAGACAGACAGACAGAGATAGAGAGGGAGAAAGTTTGTACATTTAACTATTTGTGCATTAATTAATCAAATTGTTTGTTTATTTAAAAATCTTAATTATTATTAAGTATCCTTTCATTTAATATTTAAATTAATACAAATTGTTGCTCTACCGTAGGGATTATTTTAATGTCGTTAACGCAAAACCAATAATTGGCGCCTTAACGTGAGGCATTGTGTTATTTTTAACTTTTCTTCATTTGTAAATATTAATATATATATATATATATATATATTGATAAGTAAAAAACAATCATAGAATTTATAAATTAAGAAATTAACAATCAAAACCAAAATGTGTGACGAACGAAATCTGAGGAATACCTTTAACTATCGTTTACAAACTTAATTAACTTGGTTTCTACTTACAAAAATGTCCTGCTGGTACCAGACTTAGATTCCTGGGCTCGGGCACGCAAATTATACTAAACAGGTCATGAATCACTGACTCTACACTTGATGGTCAAACACACGGTCGTAGTTATTGACTTTTCCTCCGGGAACTGGAACTGCTGGACCTCCGGGTCATGAGTCAGACATATTGTTACACAATGTCTTTATGTTGATCTCAGTACGCGTAGGAATCTTAATGTGGCGCTAAATATTGGATTAATCTTTGCAGTTTTTTTTACAAAGTATCTCGCTGTCCAAACTTTATACTTGGATTTAAAAACTTGTAACTTTCCCGGTTGAATTATACTCTCTGGTCCACGCTGTTAGTTCTCTCCAATTATTCCTTCCGCTCCCTACTACAATATCAGACAGACTGTTTCAGAAAAAACCTTCGCGGCCGAACAAAGCCCGCCGACACATTGTTGTCTTTGAAGAATTGGTACCACTAACAATCCAATTATTAAAATCATTACTGGCCTCTAATTAGTACTACTATATATATATAAATTATTTATGTATTTAATTTGTGCCTTATCTCTATAATAAATTAATATTCTAACAAATAGACAGAATCAAACAAAATTCTGCAGACTCGCGATTTCAGTCTTAATATTTCTACCTTGGTAAATTATCTATATAAGTATTTTCCGGTAATAAAGTACAGAGAGGAAAAACAAACAATCAAGAAGATTACTTTCTTAATTACTCTGTCCGGTTTCTTTTTCTTTTTTGTGAGTGGTTGCAGAAGTAACGTGAGGATGGGAACATTTTTTTAAAGAAAAACAGTAGAGGAGATAGGATGGGAGAAACTTTTCCTTGGAGTTTACCTTCGCCCTTCCCCCTCAATCTTTGAAAGCTTTCTTCTTATTCTTCTTCTCTAGAACGCGATAAAACAGACGTAGAGTTGGAAAAGTCAGGCATTCGGAAAAGGTAGACTGATTCAAGGAGGTGCAGCGGTAGGAAATCCGCCAGTTCACGTAGTAAACAGTAAATTAGAATATTAGGTTAGCATTACGATCCGGCAACTGGTCGCAAAAAAATTTAGTAGTATTTTCTGCAAAATAAAAATTGAAATTACTTACGTGACGTCACAATGATTCAGAATCCACGAGCTTTTATGTGAAAGATGTTTTTCCCTTAATGGCGATCCTTAAGCCATTATGTACCGGTTCCGGATTTCCCCTTCGAAAATAAATAATAAAAATCGATGTATATATGTGTGTGTGTGTATTTACGTTAATTTATATACAAATTTAAACGCGGGGACAGATTGAAACAAAAATTGGTACACACATTCTTCAACCCACGATACAAGGTACTGTGAGTGTGTGTGTGAGGGGGGGAGGTGGAGGTGAGCAACCCCTAGCATAAAGGTAGAAAGAACTATAATTGAAAAATGTGATCATTCAGTGTTAAATTACTGCGCGCGCCAAGAGACCGTGACGTCACGCGCTAGAGAGAGAGAGAGAGAGAGAGAGAGAGACGTTACTACACGACGAACAAAGGAAATAGCTCCTTTCTCCGGTAATGAAGTAAAGCAGAAATATTTTCATTGAATAAAGAGTATAATTTATAATTTTATCCCGTGATACTCCATGGAATGATGATAATAAAACAATACTAAATACTTTACGATCCTTGCGGGGAAAAATATAACTTAATTGTCGCCGCCATGTTTAGTGACTCCCAATATGGCGACTGTTTGTTTACATTGTGAATCTAGCTAAGAATTTCAATCTCTTTGTGTAATGCCTGAAGACTGAGGGACAATTATATCCTGCAGCAGTCAAGGAGTATATTTAAAAAGAAATTTCAGAGGTATGTTTGTTGCGATTGATGCAATAAAATTCACAACTGTTGAATTAATGCACTACCAGGGTGGAAAGTGTGTAGGGAACTAGGAACAGTTAGATTTACGTTAAATCACTTTCTTGACTATAGATTAATATTGAATTAAATACTTTTTCGGGTTTATATAAATAAGTACACGTGGCAACGCCGCTAGTTAATAATATTTCGCAGCTGTAACTTCTTAAACTGAACCTGAGACACAAATAATAATAATAATAATAACGCGTAATCTTTGCGACGTACATAACACTGTTAAAAAAGAAGCAATTGAAGACTCACAGGCGGCAGCCGTCCATGACGTATGCATACAAAAGCTTGTAGAACGTTGTGACAAATATTTAAACAAATATGGAAACTGTGTAGAAAAATAGAGGAACGTCTAAGGAATGAAATAAAAAAGTTTATTATTTGAATAATCTGTGATGGTTTATGTTTTATAAGAAATCGAACCGAATAATCCTCGTAGAGTTTCTTCAACCAATTATTTGTAATTACTTGTTATAATTGCATTGAATAGAGTTTAAAAAATTGAAAATGGTAGGTAGGGTCTTTGAGCCCTAGACTGCATGTGGGTTTGACAGAGAAATTTTCGACCATCCAAACCCCCCCCCCCCCACACACACACACACAACAGTTTGGCTTTACTGCGGTTGGGTCCTGATAATCTGGGATAATGAGTCGCCTGTGTCGAGACACTGAGGCCATCAACCACACACACACACACACACACACACACAATTTCATTAATGGGCCCTGCTAAGGACAAAGTTCACGGCGGGAATAAACGCAGTATTAAACCCCACGTAAAATATAAAAAATGGGGACTGAAAATAAATTTACAGAAGACTGAAGAACATGTGTTAAGGAAAAGGCGTAGAAGACATGACACTCGAAACAGGAAAAATAAAAATAAAAGTGAATTTTTTAAATACTTGAGGGGATGGGGGGTCAATAATTACAATTGTAGAGGAACGTGTGAAAGAGAGACACAAACTAAAATTGCAACGGCAAAGAAGAATGTTACCAAGGATTTTCACACGGAATAATTTGGAATAAAAATTTAACAAAGGAAGCAAAAACATCAAAATTTATAAGAGCATAATAAATACAGAACATTCTATGTTATGGGAAGTGAAACTAGGGCCCCTGACAAAAGAAGAACAAAATTAGAACGGTAGAATTCGATTATCTGAGGAGAAGACTTCAAGAAAAACAAAACAAGACAGGATAAAATTAGAAATGAGCTGCCTTTGGAAACAAAATGACCGTAATCACGTCTGTCGTTAAAAATGATTGAAAAAAAATCAAACCCTTAAAATGGTGTATGGACACGTACACAAAGAATGGAAAATGGAAGATGGCCAAAAGAAAAATATACCAATGGTCACACTTCCTGGACAAAAATAAAAACAGGTGCAGACCCAGATTAAAGTGGGAAACCCCATGTTGAAAACCATAATGGAGGATAGGAATTTGGAACGACAGACAGAAATAGAAATTGAAGACGGCAAATCTATAAGAGGGGGGAAAGCCGAAGAAGAATGAAGATAAACCCACGAGGAATAAATTAGAAAAGGTACCATGGAATAATTTTGAAAAGACACTGGAAAATTCAAACGGATCCATACTGGTTTTCTTTAAATGTCAGAGGACGTAATTTAATATTTATTAACGATGGGATCCATGTGACTAGACGAAAATAGTGGGGGTGCGAGGGGGTAGACGAGAATTAAATTAAGGGATCTAACTCAGTAATGCCGCGGAAGAAAAACCAGAGAACTTGAGGATGAAAACGGATTTCAACCTTCTGTAGCACAACAACTCGAGTACATTTTTTTCCTAATATGATTTTAAATCATACACCATCAGTGTGATTGAGTCTCTAAAGACTGTCAGCAACGTTGCCTTCTACAATTTTCTGGTCTGTACTTTAATAATTTGAACGTTAATATCAGTCATATTATTGGCTTATAAGTAAACTACCGCATAGCGCATCCAAAGAGGTCAACTTTATTTATCAGGATGTAAGAAATTGGTGAGTATCCAATCTGCATGACGTGTATGTGGGTCAGCCATCAGCATGTTAATGTAGTTTGCTCTCATGTTTGCATAAAAGTGTAGCAGCGGGCAAAGGAAGGTGGGTGAGGGGTTGAGAAGGGGGAATGAAATCAAAGGGTATATATTTTTTTTTAAAAAAAAAAGACAACTTGAGGAAAAGTTTTAAAACAAAAAACACTGCTAATAAAAAATCTCGTTTATTTAATTTCTTTCAATGGACGGGAGAATATTTACAATTGTTTCCTTTTGTTCCCCGGGCTTGCCTTTTTTTGCCGTTTTTTTTAAAAAAAAAAATACTCCAACCCTTAAGTCAGAATAATATTTCAAATAATGTTGAACCAGTTTTAATTCTGAAAAAATTACCAAAGTTAAAACCTGGGTAATATTTCCGAGTTTTGGTTTGATTTATTAATTAATTGTTTTAGATACATCTGAAGAGAGCCGTAACCTGAGAGGATGAAACGTTAAATATTTTAGTGTATTGTAAATTAAAAGATTTAATAATAATATATATTTTCTAAGTTTCCTGTATTTTTTTTTCCTCGCCAGTCTTGGAATAATGTGGTTTTTTGTCAGTCGCGTAATTCACATATTTGGTACGTGGGGTGGTTATATAGAGTTCCGAATCGAAAATTTGTGGAGAAAGTTACTGGCTACAGGGGGAAAATTCTAGAAAGAGGCGGATGGATACGTCGAATGACGGTAGATAAGAGGGGAAAAAATAGAAGAAATACTGAATGAAGAATAAAAAAGAGAGGTGGTAAGATAGAAAAGTTTCTTGGGGTCCCGACAAAACAGACTGGAAACGGGAAATAAAGAAGATTCAGCTTATTGTTTTTTTTCTCCCCGTGGATGGGTTCAAGTTTGACCTACAAGAATACCAAGGAGGGCACCACTGAGAATACCAGTCGGAATATAACCGTGAGGAGACACGAGTCCACCGGAGCGAGAAACGATTTTTTTAGGGCAACAGGCTACATGAGGGTAATCCACGTTGGGCAACTCCCCTTTAATAGCATAGGAAGGGATTTTAAAGGGAGGATGCGGAAGGGTAGAGGAAGGTAGCCAAGGGTTAACGAGGGCCCCCCAGCTATATATTAAGGATCCTACCCGGCATTCGCCTAAAGAAATGCAGGGAAAACCCTAGAAAAACCTGCATCAGGTAGGTCAGGCATTGGGTACTTGTCCCAGCCCTTCCGATAGCGGGAGAGGAGTTTCCTGAGCCTCGACCTGTTTAGGAGGCATCTGGTCGACTGTTCCAATGGGAACAGCGGACAACTCTTACCGTATGCCCAAGGTCTGTGACCCTGGAACGTACATCTCTCAAAACAGGCCGAGGTGCCTCGGCTTGTGGGAACCTTAGTTCAAAAACGGAGAGGAAAAGGCATCCTCAAATGCAGCCCCCTCGTATCTCTCCTACAAGGCTCTGCCTGCGAGAGAACATCCCTCGCAGGTATTGCCTGCGAGAGAATAGCCCTCGCAGTTCTATGTCTAGTGACAAACGTAAGCTTTATTAACATTTAGTAAAGTCAGTTTAAAGTTGCAACAGGAAGAACAAAAGCTTGGAGCAGGTGCAGGAATGCTTTTACAATTTGCGCTCCCGCTTGCTGAAGCTCTTAAGCTCCTCACGGCTCATTCCGCGCCCCCCTCACCCCACCCCCTAACTGTGTAAGCTTTGGGGGAGGATGAAAAAATTCGTGGCGAAGAAAGTTTCATCAAGGTATCAGGAATAAATGTGCAGGTACAAAGGTTATCCGAATACTTAAGTAGGGACAAATGGGGTGGGTGGGGGAGGGTTAAACCTGGTCGTTCATTCATAATTGACTGGAAAGTTGTCACCTTGATAAGAACGCGGCGGCGGCGGAGGAGGAAAAACAGTCCGTGTCTGCCTCTCACACTAAAGTACTGCGAGGAACCTTCATTAAATTTCCATGGGGCTGTGCACGTGCCTGCGAAGGGTGGCAACCAGATTAAATGCCAGGGGAAGATTTCTCCGTGGTGAAGAAGCCTCGCTCGCAAATCATTAATATACGAGGTCGCTTCGACCATTACCGGTAATCCCCAATCCCTTATTAATTTTTACAATACAGAATTCAGATGACAATTATATTAAGAGTCAATTAAATTTTAATCTATCCCGTGTCTCTAAACTCCAATAAGCCTTGACCTAACAATGTCCTCGTTCTTCATGAGCTGCTCTAGTTTTCTGTTTGTGTTTAAAATGTTAAAATTACTTAATTTTCATATTTAATGAGGTAAATTTTTTTAAAATAACAACGCGAAACTCAATTTGTTTTTTACGGTTACAGTCTACATGAGGCTAATCCACATGGTTTAATAGCATGGGAAGGGATTTGAAAGGCGGGATGCGGAAGGGTAGAGGAAGGTAGCCAAGGGTTAACTATGGCCCCCGGGCTATGGTTTAAGGATCCTACCCGGCAATTAGCCTAAAAGTAATGCAGGGAAAATCCTAGAAAATCCTGCATCTGGTAGGTTGGCCATTGGGTACTTGTCCCACGCCCTTCCGATAGCGGGAGAGGGGACGCAGCGCTTCCTTCTCCATACCTCGACCAGTTTAGGAGGCAGCTGGCCAACTGTTCCAATGGGAACAGCCACCAACTCTTACCGTATGCGCAAGGTCTGTGACCCCGGAACATACACCTCTCAGAATAGGCCTCGGCTTGTGAGAACCTTAGTTCAAAAACGGAGAGAGGAAAAGGCATCCCCAAAGATAGCACGTTCCTGTCTCCCCTACAAGGTTCTACCTTCCAATTCGCGAACCTCAAAATATATATAAAACGCATTATAAGACCGGTCGTGACTTACGGATGCGAGACGTGGACCATGACAAGTGCGGACGGATCTTCCCCGGTGTAATTGTTCGATTAACAGTTCTCGGTTTACACACGAGTATAATATATTTAAACGCAACGTTTTTATTTATTTAGTTTATTTATTCTTTGAAGATTTCCGATATGTCCGATAATATTAATCTTCTATATAATTAAAAAAAGGATGTATGTATGTAGGTATTTACGTTAATTTCTATACAAATTTAAACACGTTGACAGATATTTTTAAAAAAATGGTACACATATTCTTCAAAACTCGATTTACGGTACTGTGAGGTGGTGAGAAACCCCTAGCATTAAGGTGGAAGGAATTATAATTGAAAAATGTGATCATTTTAAGGTAAATTACTGCGCGCCATGAGACTATGACGTCACGCTAGAGAGAGACGTTACTAAGCGACGAACAAAGGAAATAGTTCCTTTTTTCCGTAATGAAATAAATCAGAAATATTTTCATTGAATAAAATGTGTAATTATATCAAGTAATACTCCATAGAACGATAATACAAACCAATACGAAATACTTTACGATCCTTGCAGAGTATGTAAGTTAATTTTCGTCGCCATGTTTAGTTACTCCAATATGGCGACTATTTGTTTGCATTGTGAATCTAGCTAAGAATTTTAATCTTTGGTAATGTCTGAAGACTGATATTATTATTATTATTAATCTATATTTTAATATAATTCTCAATTTAATTTTTCGTCCTGTTTCTAAATTAATTGAAAAATCGATTACAAAAATATGACGTCATTACAAACGTGCTTTAACGTGACGGTCCAGCGCGGTGAAGCAAAGTTGTGAACTTTTCCAACTGCCGCAGAATTAGTCTGATTAACTTTGCAATTATTTGGAACACTTTTATTTTTAAATTTATCCTCCCCTTGGAGTGTGTTTGGGATGAAGACGCAGGCAGCCCTGCAGAGGAGGAGCAGGAGAGGACAACACGGGCCAGGGAGGCAGCCAGGTCGATACTCGTGCTATTTATATCGCGCGGTCGACGTCGTCGGTAACTAACCACTCTTACTTCCTTCCTTGCTATCTTTACGGAGAGTCTGTAGGGACGGTCGTGGCCCGAGGGGAGAGAACACCTGTTGGACGGCTGACGAAACACCCTTCTTCTTCCTGGGTCCTCGGGCTAGAAGCGACCTCGTGGATTCGAAAATTTAAATTTCTTAAACGATATCAGAATTCTATTGCTTGTATAAATTACTTTTCCTCATTTATATATATATTGTAATGCCAATTAATTAGGAAATTGATAATCTAAATTGTTAGAGAAACATTCTTGACGGCGGTACCAAACACATAACAGAGCAACAATGAAGGAGAGTATTGTTTTCTTTGTTGGAAGAAGGAATGCGAGCTCGAAAATTACGAGACGAGAGCAGTTGGAAATCAAAGGCGAGAGCATTGAGTTGGGGCAGTCAAGTACAGCTCGTACTAAAAGTAGACGAGATATTATTTTAACAAAAAGTTCAGTCTGCTGCATTTTGGCTCCTCAGCTTTCGAGTGGTCGTGAAAGAACTTTGCGATAATTGGAGATCAAACACGTACCGAGAGACGAGGACTAAAGTGAAAGGCGAGAGCGAGAATCGAAGGCAGAACTACAAAACCTGCTAAGCTGGGCAGCCGTGAGGAGGAGGCAACCGAGGGAGCGGGAGGCGAAGAAGAGGCTCCTGGTTCCTGGTTTAAATCCTAAATATTAATTATGATCTGTGAGTTAAGTAGAAGCTGTGCAAAAACCCCGTTACAGTGCTTCGTAAGTCACTAGTATCCTGGGCAGCCGTAAGTAACAATAGAAAACAATTAATGATGGAAACCGAATTAAAAGATAGATGTCAGATATCGTTCTTTTATTTCGATAAATAAAATTGTAAATTAAAATCCATCTTTGTAGGTTAAGTTCGTCGACAATTAAATTTAGTCGTTGTTAATTGACGAGTAAATATTTTCTTTTTTTAAAATAATTTTGTGTGTCTAATTATTTTAAATGATACAGCCTTAGTTATGACCCTGAGATATTAATTAATTGTAAATTGTTCAAGTATTGATAATAAATAAATTCTTTTGTTTGTAAAATAATCTTTCATTCATTTGTTAAGCCACTCCTTTTGTATATTACAAAATAGCTTCCACAACGCGTGGCACGAATAAATAAATTAAATAAATGTTTTTAATTTGATTATTACAATATATATATATATATATTAATTCGTGTAACGCTGCCTCCCTTTGCTGTTTGCCTGTTTTTTCCGGTGAAGGTCAGTAACAGATTGGCTCCATCCTAGGTCGAGTACAGAGGAAATTTAGTTCTGAGGTTGTTTAATAATTTCGCAGGCAGGCAGGCAGGAAAGCTGCGTTCGCCTTTCTTAGGGATGAACTTTAGTGAGTGGCATTTCCGCTATTGACTGATCTATTTTGCAGGAGGCGCGAGGAGGCAATTGGCCTCGGAGTGACTGAGTTACGCGCACGAGGATCGACTTATCACGGTCAACGGGTGATCGATTCGTTACGGCTCCGCGCTCTTGAAATGTTCTCGGGAGTTTTCAATATCTCACATGTCTCGACGTTTATCTACGTCGGCGGTCGAAACAACCCCCACACCCTCCCTCTACGACTATCACCCTCACTGTCACTCTCTTAGATTCCGAATAAGAAACGTAGCCAATTCAGACCAAAAAAAAAATTCTTCTTAGCAACTCAGGGATACCAGAAACGTTGTTATGTGGTATTTATTTTTGCCTGTATTGGCTATCTTTCTTATTCATTATTTTCAATTAGACATAACTTTTTTCATTTTTTCATGTCTTAGATTCCCCTAATTGGCCTAAATAATAGATTACATGTTATATATATGCACATTACTTGTACAGACTTTCTCTTATAATTAACCTCATTTAATAATCTAAATTAAAATTTTTCTACCCTCCTCCTAAAAAATAAATAGGAGTTCCAGAAAATCAATTAATGCCTTCTCTGTGCTTTAAATAGTCTTTGCATAATTTTACATCAGTAGCTACATCAGCGAAAATAGTTGTCAAAGATGCGTGACGTGATTTATAGGAGAAAGTCTATAGAGATAATGTGTGAATACATATATGTATATATGTATAAATATATATATATATAACTTTTGATCTTTTTACTCGGGCCGATTAAGGAAATCTTAAGAGAGTTTAAGTGACGGTGACTCTCACTAAACATGGCTCGAAAATTAAATTACATATTCCACAAGCATCGTGTTTTTTTTTATTATCATTGTATGGAGTATCGCTGGATAAAATTATGCTTTTTATTCAATGAAAAATATTTCTGCTTTATTTCATTACCGGAAAAAGAAACTATTTCCTTTGTTCGTCGCGTAGTATCGTCAATCTCTCTGTAGCGTGACGTCACTGTCTCTTGGCGCGCAGTGATTTAACGCAAAATTATCACAGTTTTTAATTATAATTCTTTCCACCTGTATGCTAGGGGTTGCTCACCCCCCACACAGCACCGTTTCTAGTGTTTTTAATAATATGTGTACCAAGTATTGCTGCCATATGTCCACGCGTTTAAATCTGTATAGAGATTAACGTAAATACAGACATACATACAAACATATAACATTTTTTTTTATTATTTAGGAGATCTAATGATCTTCCTTAGTTTTTTAATGTCAAATTAAAATGTAAACTAATTAGAGTTATCACGTAAAGTTATTTAACGAGAAGTGTGACATTGTGAACGATTCTCCTGCGACTGTAGGAGGCGAGAAAACACGTACGATATTAGTGAAGTTCTGTCTTTATAACCTGCAGCAATTAATTCATGGTTAGAAGGCAGTGGATTGTATTAGTTGCTTTTTTTTTAAAAGCGAGAAACGATATTGATAAATTATTTATATTTGCGTCTGGGGCCTGAAGCGGGGCGGAGTGAAATCACGGCGGAGTTTCCTCTCGCGTCGGCCATTTAATTGGCTGAGTGCTGCCGCGCCGAGCTCAGTCGATGCGTCGTCGTTAAAAAGGAGGAGAAGAAGAAGAGTGGGGGGAAAAAATACTAGCAAATGAGAATTCCGTGGCTGGTAACTTTTTAATGCTTGTCCGACCGTCTCTGAGAGCTTTTAAATCACTTACGAGCGCGTTATTAATTCCCGACCGCGAGGGCGTAAAATCTGTCATCGCTCCTCATCACTACGGTGGACTCTGGCTGCGTGAGAAACGCGACCCCGGGGTGTCGTCGCAATCGGAACACACAGTATTACCCTTTAACCGCGGGGAACCTGACCTTCGCGTGTTGCCTTCACATGTGACGTTCCACTCCCCGGCGGGTCTGCTCACAAAGTACAAACGAGGTCAATTCAACATATAAAAATTAAAAGAGTTTTCTACGGACAAGTGTATCGGAATTTTTCATGCGCATGTGTGTGAATATTCTTTTTGGCCCCGCCACAGCGAGCGAGAATTTCCTGCAAATCAACCTGCGACTCGTAGGGTGAGGATAAATTCCCCCCCCCCCTCAACCTGAAGCTTAGTGATGTTCAAGATATTGTTCTCGGACTTCAACCGGGTTTTGCACAATTATATTAGAACGCAACGTTTCGACGACTAAAAGCTCTGTCGTCATCTTCTAGGCGAATTCCGAGAACAATATATTGAACAACTACACCGGGAAAGACTTCAATCTTTGATCTTAGTGATGTTGTTTACGTTGAAAACATCGCCAATCAGTTTAAAATGAAGCCTCGCAGGTTTTTTTTATTAAAGGTTTCGGGTTCGCTTAAAAATAACAAGCATCTCACTCACCACATGTGGTCCAGCGTGATGATGGCACGTGGTCTCAGATAAATCACCCATCACAACAGTAGTTGCATTATGGTGACGCATCGCCGGACAGAAGTGCACCATAATATACGAGTCCTGCATTCTTTGATTCTGCACAGTCACCAACGGTGTCCGTCGTCGTCGTCGTTGCGGAAGATGGATCAAGAATCGCACGTTGCGGCTGACCTCAAGAATGGTCGCCCTCTTCCAACACTGAATGGAAGATATATATTACAGTCGCGCCGTATCAATTCAGAGACAGGGAATACATTCCCACCGTCCCATATCTCTCTCTATAAGCCACGGTCCTCAACTATCCTTACCTCCAACGGTGAAGTGGACCATACGGTTTTATCCATTTCCCAGAAGCGGCCTCTTTCTGCAATCACAAAGAATTTAATCTCTTAATTTCTCCCAACTTATTTTTAATTTTGTCTGGTCGCATTCCAATACTGAATATTTTTATTATAAACTAAATCAACACCAAATAATGTCTTTAAGCGAGGGCAAAACTCTAAGGTGAATAATTCGTTTAAACACGCAGCGTTCCTTTAAAATAACTTTATAAATTCAAACCTCTTTACATAACTCCTCTCTTTTTAACAATCCAATAATCCAAAGATATTCTCCGCACCATTTCTTTTACATAAAAAGATAATATGCCATTTGCGTAAAATATAGTCCACAGATAACATTGTACCAGGCCGGCCAACGTCATCATGTTTCTCTGTCTCCCGCCACCAAGTGAAATCACCGAGTTTAGGTAAACGAAAAGTATTTGTTTTGGTTCAATTAGAACTGTAAAATTATATTTCACAACTCTCTGGTTTTTTTAACTAATGTTTTGAGAGGTGTATGTTCCGGGGTCACAGATCTTGAGCATACGGTAAGAGTTGTTCGCTATTCCTACTAGGACAGTCGGCCAGCTGCCTCCTAAACCGTTCAAGGCATGGCGAGGGGAATGCTGCTGCGTCTCCACAGCAAACTCTTCTCCCGCTATCCAGGGAAGGGCGTGGGACAAGTACTCAATGCCCGACCTACCTAATGCAGGTTTTTTATGCATCACTTTTATGCGAATTGCCGGGTAGGATCCTTAAACTGTAGCCCGGAGACCGTAGTTAACCCTTGGCTACCTTCCGCTACCCTTCCGCTACCCTTCCGCTACCCTTCCACATCCCCCCTTTCAAATCCCTTTCCTACGCTATAAGAGGGGAGTTGCCACTATGTGGATTACCCTATACATAGCCTGTCTACACCACAAAAAAAAATATTACACACTTAGTATTGTTAAACAATTACTATTTTTCTTGTATTCGTATTATTTTACTTATGTTTTGACATGGAAATTTGTGTTCCTGAATTTTAGTCCTTTTTATGTTAACTTCTAATTATTTACAATTGCAGCATCCAATTATTATGTTGTAATTTTATGTATTGACGTGTCCTGTTTCCTCGCACGGGGACTAACGGGATAAAATAAATCAAATCAAATACTCTGATGGTTTCTTTCTGTTGTTCTTTTCGATGAAACCAGATTTCAGTTTAATTAACCCTTACAATTATGCCTATATTTATGTTACATCAATTTTTTTTTCGCGTTCAAATTTACCTCTGTCTGTAATTTAAATATTTATAATATATACTGCTACGGATTTAACCCGTCACCTTTTCACTAATTTTGTATTCCGAATGCTGATTGATGGATTCGAGAGAAGAGTTCGTAAATGGTTAACCGGCCGTGTGTGCGATAAGGGACAGTGGAGGAAAAGGTACAATACAGAATTGTATACTATATACGCTGATGCTTCAGTAACAAAACTCGTACGATCAGGAAGGATAATATGGGGTAGGCCGTGTAAGGAGTCTGAGGTGGCAAAGAAGATTCTACTTGAAACCCCAGGAGGACAAAGAGAACGAAGTAAACCCCGAAGAAGACGGTTGGGCGGACTGGAGGAAGATCTACGGAAGCTGGGATATAGAAATTGGAAGAGGACAGCACATGATCGTGAAGGATGGAAGAAGCTCGTTGGAAAGGCCAAGGTTCACTACGGACTGCAGCTCCATGGAAGAAGAAGAATACCAGAGGGGGGGGGGGGTGTAAACAGGCTATGTATAGGCTAATCCACATAGTGGCAACTCCCCTCTTATAGCATAGGAAAGGGATGTGAAAGGTGGGATGTGGAAGGGTAGAGGAAGGTAACCAAGGGTTAACTAAGGCCCCCGGTCTATATTTTAAGGATCCTACCCAGCAGTCGCCTAAAGAAATGCAGGACAAACCCTAGAAAAACCTGCATCAGGTAGGTCGGGCATTGGGTATTTGTCCCACGCCCTTCCGATAGCGGGAGAGGAGTTTGCTGTGGGGACGCAGCATTCCCTTCTCCGTGCCTCGACTAGTTTAGGAGGCAGCTGGCCGACTATTCCAATGGGAATAGCGAAAACAATTCTTACTGGTTAATTGTACCCTATTATAAGGCTAGAATCCGCCCTTCACCCGTGAAAAAATAACAACAGGTATTCATCGTCTTTCAGCTATTCTTACCCTTAGTTTGTAAATGAAATAGTAATTTTTTTTTAATTTTGTTTATCTTCTGTAAAACATTGTATTAATATATGATTTATTATTATACTGAATGGTGTCGACTTTCTTAGATCTGTGGAACACCGGAAAATAATTAAATAAACAGCTACAGTCTGAGAATGAATTATCTAGGCCTAGGGTTTCCAAACAGGAGGAACTCTTGGAGGTTGTTGGGAATTTAAATGGCCGTTTAGTCGAAACAAATAATTGTTTGTGTGTATTTATAAGTATTGTAAATTAGTTGTTATATTGTCATAACTTAGACACGTGTGACTTAAATAGTTGTAAATGGTGAACAGTGAACGCAGAAAGTGAATTATCCGAAAACAAGATTATTTGAGTGTGAAGAGAAACGTTTGCATTAAATAGACGGTAAGATGTTTTGTCGTCGTGCATACAAATTGTGTTGCAGCCTAAAGTGATATTACATAGGTGCGAGTCTGTTCATGTGTGCCCCCACTACGCCGCAAAGTTATGAATATCCTCTTTAGCATTTAAAATGAAAAGGGGACGGTACTTTCAGGAATTTAAAATAAAGTGGAAGCCGGGAAACAATTTTCTCGGGGCTTCTTGTAATAGGTATTTTCATTGAAAGACTGTTTATGTGGGAAAAAAGGGGTAATTCTAATACAAGCGTAACAGAAAAATGGAATCCACTTGTGAGACTTGAAACTGTTCCTTTCTGTGGCATCGTCTTGTGACTGAACCCTATCGTTAATATTTACAACTTTTTCCATCAATTTTTATACACAAATATAATTTTTTTTCTCTCCTCATCAAGTGTTAAAACGTGCTTTTTAAGTAGTGACTGAGGCCTCGCCGAGGCACCTCAGCCTGTTCTGAGAGGTGTATGTTCCGGGGTCACAGACCTTGGGCATACGGTAAGAGTTGTTCTCTGTTCATATTGGAATAGTCGGCTAGCTGCCTCATAAACTGGTCGAGGCACGGAGAAGGGAATGCTTCGTCCCCACAGCAAACTCCTCTCCCGCTATTGGAAGGGCGTGGGACAAGTACCCAATGCTCGACCTACCTGATGCAGGTTTTTCTAAGGTTTCCCTGCATTACTATTAGGCGATTGCCGTGTAGGATCCTTAAACTATAGCCCGGGGGCCCTAGTTAATCCTTGGCTACCTTCCTCTACCCTTCCGCATCCCCCCTTTCAAATCCCTTTCCTATGCTATTAAAGGGGAGTTGCCACTATGTGGATTACCCTATACATAGCCTGTCTACACCCAAAAAAAATATCGATTAATTTCAAAAGAACAATTTTCTTGAACTGTAAAATGAACAGAAATTTTTTAAAATTGAGTTGGTGTAGTATAATTTTTATAATCTGTAAAAAAAAATATGTGGTGAAAATGTGACCTTGTCTTCAATGGTCAATTGAGAATAAATTATGAAAGACTGGAGAAGGAGAGAAATAATACAACTTTGGAACGGCTGGAAATTCTGTTCGCCTACAGCAGTTCTACGTCATATTGATGTCCGATATTCCCTTTCATGGCATAAACACTCAGGACAAATAAACTCCCGGGATGAAGATAATAAACTAGCATAATCGAAACGTTAGTTCAGTGTGATAAAAATATATATATGTTTTTGTTTCAACAGAACGGTGCCACTTGTCACACAGTGCCAGACACTGTCGTATTGTTTGCACGGAAAATTTCCCACAAGGCCGATATATTTTCCCGTAATGATTGTGTGAACTGGCGTCGTGCGATCTCAACCACTTTCATGTGGATGTTACGTAAAGTCTCGTGGTTTACGAAAACAAGCGACGAACAGTTCACCTTCCACCGTTTACCCCCCGCGAGGAGTGTTAAAACGCGTTTTGAAGTCCTAGTAATTTCTTTAGTGCACCCTTTATATTAGGTGCTGCGATAATTGAGATAATTATTTTTTTTCGTTGTTACTAACATATGTCTAGTTAATGTGGAGATATTAATCGCGTTTCTGTCGTCGCGTGCAGATGCCCCTGCGGGAGTTGGGCCTGCGGAAGCTGTGGAGCGCGGTGCGCCCGGGCGAGGAGGCGGCGCCGACGCCCACGACGAACGCCACGACGAGCCTGGGCGGCGGCCTGCCCCTGCTGCAGGTGTGGCCCAGCCAGGACTCTCCTCGGGGGGAGGCCGACGGACAGAGCTTCGTCTTCCCCGCGGAGGAGGGCGGCGGACAGCACGACTCCGGCATCGAATCTGTGCAGGTAAGGGAGGAACACACTTTACAGAAAGAAATCCCTGACGTGTAAAAATAGTGGAATAGTGAATATTATTACCACATTTTATTTATTTAATTCCATTAGTCCTCGTATGAGGAAATACAACACGTCAATACATAAAATTACAATATAATAATTGGATGCTACAATCATAAATAAGTAGAAGTTAACATAGAAATACTGAAATTCGGCAACACAAATTTCTCTGTCCAACATAAATAAAATAACTACATTAATAATAACCAAAATAATAATTATTTAAGTATACTAAAAGTATAATATAATATTTGCACTACTGAAAAATTCTATTCGCACTAGTAAAAAAAATTAATGATTCGAGAAATAATTATCATAAAATATAGATAGAATCACAAATCACTAAGAGGAAACACAAACGAGGGGCAGGTAACTTCACGAAACAGAGGGAAGAGGAATCTGCCTTTCCTTAGAAACTCCAGGCCGTCGTACATGCAACAAACAAAAGAGCAGAAAGACGTTTGTCGTGCTTCGAAGTAAATTATGACATAAGAAACACATTGAACAGTTTTGCAGAATTCTTTTTTTAAAAAATAATTATTAGGGTAAGGGTCAAAAAAACTCCTGTACTGAGTTAAACACCCGCGGCCTTTCAGTAGAATATTTTTACATTTAATCCCAAAACTCTTGTTGTTATTACATCTTCGTGTAGTCAACGACGAGTGCGCACTGGTTGTAGTTGTTTGGATAAATAATAATCATTTAACGGGGAATGTGAGACTTGGTACATCACGATTCTTACTTACCATCATGTACCAGGTTCACTGTACCACTGGAGTTGCCTGATGAGCGGAGTCCTGTGACTAGTTTGGAGCAAGTTATTAGACTTTATAATGGTGGTCGTTTACATCGGGTTTCTTTTCTGGTTTGATGTTGATAGTTGTAGTGGGAAATCCTCAATGGGTCTGATGATGTTGAAAGTGGGAAAAGCAACTTCCACCGCCTGAGACGCGACCACAGCCCATATCTGACGTGCCAAGAAAACAAATGACCAAGTGCTTGTTGCAGGTGAGTCCGTGCCCCATCAACCCGCCGCCGCCGCCTAGCTGTTCAACCGCCGCGCCTTCCACCGCCGCCTCCAGCGGGTCCCCCGTGGCCGGGCAGCGCCGCCCCTCCACGAGCTCGCCTCTATCCGGCCAGCGCCGCCCCTCGTCGGCGCTCCTGCACCCGGACCACGCGCGTCTTCTGGCTCGGTCTCCCGAGCTGCTGGCCAGCACCTCCGTGGACGAGGCCCCGCAGCCGCTGTCGTGCTCGTCGTCGTCGGCGTCGTCGCTGGCGAGCGTGGCGGCCGTCGCGGCCACCGCGTGCTCGTCGCGGACGTCGGACAGCGAGCGACGCCGCAGCTCCGCGCGCTACTCGCTGCTGGACGCTCTGGACCTCGAGTACGCGCTCCTGCGGGCCGCGGCCAGAGGCTCCGTGGGTCCGTACTCGCTGTCGGAGTCGCTGCACAAGCTCACCTTCACGCAGAGCCTGGCCTTCCCGGCGCTGGCCAGGGGCCTCGCGGGCAAGCGGCGTCGCAGCGAGACGGACACGCGGCCCGCCAGGCAGCACGGAGAGTCCGGCCTCAACGCCTTCGCCAAGGTCGTCACGGCGCTCGTGCTCGTGCTCGTCAGCGTGCTCGTCTTCGGCGTCGTCTACAAGTTCGTGAGGACGTGAGGCTTGCTCGTGTCCCCGTGGCTCAACGGCACCGTGCACGTCGATGGCGCGGTCGCCGACCACAGGGGACACGTGGCACACTAAGTGGCAGTGATACTCCCTCAGTGACATCTGTTTCGTTGGACGAATAAATCGAATAAATAGTCATCCTGACCGACGTGGACGCTGATACGCATCTGGTTTCGCCGTGGAAATATCTGCTCCTTGCAGAGTTTGTGTTAAGCGTCGCCGAAACCCCATGAAGCATATTCATGTACCGCTGTTTTAGGCTTCGCTTAAAACCAATTTGTGCGTTTCTCAAAACAAAGCCAAAAACCAATCGAGTTTACAGAGACTCATCCTTTTTGTCTCTATTGTGACAAAAGTTTGCCTTCTCTGGCCATTATTAAGATGTGGTCAGCAAACTGTTATGAACAGAGTCGTAAAGCGGAGGCCATGGAGAGTTTAGAACACCACTGTAGAAATGTCAGGAATTTTTATCTCGCTTGAGGTAAAAGCCATTGGTACCTCTTATTACACTGAAATGAAAGTCTTCAAGATAGAGTTTTCCCTGCAATTCCCCTGGCTTAGTATAAGATGAAAATAGTCGGAACATTCTCCAGGCACATTTCAAGTCATGTATAATTCACTTTCTCCTCATTCTTTTTTTTTGTAGGGTACCAGGCTACATGAGGCAACTCCACTCTTATAGCATAGGAAGGGATTTGAAATGGGGAATGCGGAAGGGTAGAGGAAGGTAGCCAAAGGTTAACTATGGTCCCCGGGCTATAGTTTAAGGATCCTCCCCAGCAATTCGTCTCAAAGTGATGCAATTTTTTCTAGGGTTTTCCCTGCATCAGGTAGGTCGGGCATTTGGTACTTGTCCCACGCCCTTCCAATGCCGGGACAGGGGTTTGCTGTGGGGTCGCATCATTCCCTTCCACGTGCCTTGACCAGTTTAGGAAGCGGCTGGCCGACTGTTCCAATGGGAACAAAAAAAAACTCTTACCGTATGTCCAAGGTCTGAGACCCCGTAACATAAACCTCTTAAAATAGGCCGAGGTGCCTCGGCTTGTGGGAACCTTAGTTCAAAAAACCCAGAGAGATGTGAAGGCATCTCCAAAGGTAGCCTCCTCCAGAGCTCTATGGGAAGGTTCACCTGCGAGAGAATCCTCTCGCAGGCTTCCTTCCCTCCTCATTCTCTCGTCAACAGAATATTTACTAATTATTTTTCCGATCGAACTGAAGGCAGGGGGAAGTTTTAGTTTCTCACTCGTCCTAGCGACCAGAGTCTTCTCTGTCATCTTCTCGCCTTGCTTGTGAATTTTAGCGGTGAATATATAAAAGTCAGCATCTATTTTGGTCGAGTGATTGGAGAATACATCCACATAGGCTTAATATTTCACGATAATTACGTTTAAAAGTTTAACTTTTGATTAAAGGAGCGGAAATTGAACGGAAAGTTTGTTTTCACAAAAAAATGCACAAGTAATTAATTCAAATAAGTGTCTTAAAACATATTTACAATAGTAATTAGCTTAGTTAACAACAATGTAAACTCAACTCAAAAAGTGCTTTGGTTTCCTTTACAAATAAATATTTGCCTTGCAATGAAAAAAATAATAATTTTTTTACACAAGCTTAGTGATCCAGAATAACTAAACAAAAATAAGGAAACACTTAAAATTCGTATAGCATGTTGCATCTAGAGTGTATTACCAAAATAAGTACAAATCTGAATAAGTGAAAAGGATTTTAATTTGCCACACTCAACGTAAAGATTAGTCGAGATTCTCCTCTTAGTGTCTGTAACGTTAGAAAACACTAAAAATTGTTTTTTTCCTTAGCAACACTTTCCTAAATATGATGTTATTTGTGTACTTCACGAGTGTCTTCTATCGTACATAGTTTAATAGTTTAATACAGTCATAACTGCAGCAATCTCTTTTCCCTCTCTGTTGCGCTGCTGCCACGATCCGTAAATTTAACACGGCCTTCTTTCACCTGTTTTAAATATTGTAACAGTTGTTTTTTTTTATTTCAACTCCCTATGTAAATGTGAATGTAACTGTGCGCTCTCAAGACACTATTTAATTACAGAAGGAAAAGGAGAGGGAGGGAGGTAAGGTTTCTTAAAAACTGTGAATGCATTGAAAATCAGCTGTTGAGGACCAAAAATAAAAATTCAACAACGTTTTAATGTAAATCTAACGAATAATAAAACTTAGGAATATTAACGAATCCCAGTTATTTCTTTGAAATACAGACAAAACCTAAACTACGAAGTATTTTGCTAAGTAGGAGAGAGAGAAAAAAAAAATCGTTGGACCCGAGCTTCGGTAGAGAAGTATGGATCGTAGTTTAACAGTCACAGGAGTGGTTTAAAAAGGAAGGCTCTAAAAATGGAGGGAAAAAAAACATTGGCTGGACTAAATAAAATTAAAAATTTCAGAATAACAAATTTTGTTGCTTCTTATTCTGTTGAATAACATTTTGAAGACTTTAAAAATAACTAAAACGCTTCTATTTCAGGCAATCTCGCTGTGTTATTTACCAACATCACGTTATTACAAATTTATGTAATGCAAATTGTTTGTTATATTTTTTCTTGAAATCCAATCTTCGTAGGATTTCAAGAAGAAGAAGAAGAAGAAACTCGATCTATACTTCGGATCCACGTGCAGTAGTTTTTTTTCCCATTCCCGACCAACGTAAAAGAATGGGGGGCGGGGGAGGGAGGTGAAACCCTTAATTTATACTCCACCTGTTCGACCAAATGTGCTTTGTATGTTTGATGTACGCAAGACACTTGCGCAATTACCTTGCGTCTGTAATTCAATTTTGTACAAAAAAAAATAATTGTTGAGTGACTTATTCGTTGAGAAAAATATATATATATATATATCTATAAAAAGTGCTTTCACCTTGAGAGCCGAACTAAACTTTTAAAGTACTTGTAATTTAATGTGCCTGCATCTATTATTAATGATGTCGTTGACATTTTATGCTTCCGAAACGATTATAGCGTCTTTGTGGATTGTGTTAGTTAATTGTGGACTGTAAGTGTAACTTTCTCCAAGAGTTACACAAACAATTTGTGTGTGTGTGCGTGTGTGTGTTTGTGCGTATATAATATATATATATACATATACAAGATAAGAACTCGTTTTTTATTTTCTACTAAAGTGCAACTAATTCAACGATTTTTAAAAAAATAATATATTAATTACTGAAGACGTTTTAATATTTCTATGCGTTGGTTGATTGAGGATATTGTTAACTGCATTAAAAAAAATTCCATTTCTCAACCCCTGTTAAACCACATTGTGCAAGCAAAAGAGAGAAGTTTCAGGAAGGGGAAAAATTATAATTACTTAAATTAAATTACAAATAACTTAATTTTTGTTTCGTTTATTTACTAGAATTATTTTTTTAAAAAAAATCATTAGCACGGTTACGAGTTATTTTAATTGAATTTATTATATACAACCCTTGAGAAAATTCTGTTGTGAAACTACATATATATAAGTTTATATAACTAAATGAAGTAAAGAATAATAAAGACAGCCAATACATACACAAAAAAGTGATAATATAAATACCACACGACAACGTTTCTGGGATCCTTGTGTTCCCTTTCCTCATCTGCTAAGAAGATGAGCCTAGAGAAACACAACTGCACTGGTCAGTTGACAACACTCAAAAGCCTAAGCTCTTCTTAGCACCTGACGAAAGGCACAAGGATCCCAGAAACGTTGTTGTGTGGTATTTATATTACCCTTTTTTTTGTCTGGCGAATTGCCTATCTTCCTTATTCATTATTTTCAATCAGACATAATTTTTTTTCATTTTAAAATCCAGTAGAATGAGATATAATTAAAGGATCAGTGTAGGTAAGTAAGTAATATTATAAATATTTAAGTTTAATTGACTATTACTTCATTGTTGTTTGTTTAGTCACTTCTGTGGGGGTGTTTTGAACCATATATAATCTTTCAAATTAATTGTATACAAGAGTATAATTTGTGTCTTACTGTTAACATGAAATTTTTTGGCATAATTTGATCATTAATGTGAATCTTTCTTCATTTACACAAAAGATCATTTTAATATAATAAATACCATTCTTGTTTTTCCTATCATTTTATTCTTCATGTTTTTTTAAATATTGGTCTTATGTAAATAACCCAATTAACACAGCTGCGTTAATGTACTTATTTTACAAGGTTATATTCAAATTAACTGTCCAAAATTACATGCGACCTGGTCTGATTATTTTTAAAATAATACCAGATCCTTATAAAAATTTTGAGAAAAAAATTATATATATAAAATAATTAACGTTATGTGCAAAAATTATGCTTCAATTCAATATTTTCATAACTCTATATAATTCTAGGTGGATGCTAAATAAAACAGAAAAAGTTCCTCTTTGCTTGTACAATGTTATACGAGGGAAACTTTCTATATAATTCTATCGAGCAATTCTATTACATGAAAATGTATTTTTCAAATCTGCTATACTTTTCACAATCTTGTTCTCTAAATATTAATAAATAATTACTACATTTACAACAACAACAAAAACAAAAAAATTATATATATATATAAAATAACCACGTTCTCCGTGGTTCGGTGGCCTAATTAATTAATATCTTATATGAAACTGTCAAAAATAAACCCGCCAAGGGAAATGACGTCGGCGTCGCTCGCGTCCTTTATATAAAGATGGATGGTCCTTTCCGTCTTCTTTATTCTTCTTTTGGTGTGCTGCGTGAATTTATATTTTCAAAGTGCTCAACGGGTGAAAAGTGAGAGGCAGAGAAAAATATAAATAAATATATATATATACATACATATATAAAAATGCGATTCCGATGTCAATTTCCCCCCTGGCATTGTTATCGACTTCACACAATCTTTATTCTTGTACTTTCTCATAATCTATTTCTCGAACGTTTGTGATGTATTGCTTCATTTGAAGGAATAAAATTCATATATTCATATCTTTAAACTGTTTACAATTTACGTTATTAAAACCCTTTTCCCATTACAATTTTTTTTAGAAAAAAGCGGTCTATATAAGAATTAAATTACTGTGGCACTATAATTTTTTCTTATAAAAATTATATCTGAAATAATATTTAAATAATACATAAATGGATAAAGTTTTTCCCGGGGTTCCAACGTTTCGATGGCTTGCACCGCCATCTTCTTCATGTTGGAATACCGGGAAAAACTTTATCAAGCAGTTACACCGCGGAAAAACCTACCTTTCGTGTTATCTGCGTAATATTTAAAAGACGAGTTTAGTACCACCCAGTGACGTCATACCCTCTAGGAGCCAATGAAAGGGACGCATTCAATATAGATGAAAATCTAATGCAGAATTGCAAGTATTTGAATTAATAAATGACGGTTAACTACGTCAAATCACAATTTTTTTGTCGTCGAGAAAGGAGTATGACGTCACAGTAATTTTTTCTGGGTCCTATATTCTTTAAATTACATACGTATTTTTATTTTAATATTGCATTTTTTTAGAAAAGGTCTATATAACAAATTATTGTGTCACTATTTTTTATAAAAATTATATCTGAAATAATATTTAAATAATACATAAATGGATAAAGTTTTCCCGAGATTCCAACGTTTCGATGGCTTGCACCGCCATCTTCTTCAGGTTGGAAACACGAGAAAAACTTTATCAAGCAGTTACACTGAGGAAAAACCTACCTTCCTTATTAATACATAAATGTTCCGTGTTTTCTGCGTAATATTTAAAAGACGAGTTTAGTAGCACCCAGTGACGTCATACCCTCTAGGAGCCAATGAAAGGGATGCATTCAATATAGATGAAAATCTAATGCAGAATTGCAAGTATTTGAATTAATAAATGACAGTAAACGACGTCAAATTACAATTTTTTTTCGTCGAGAGGGGGGAGGGTATGACGTCACAGTAATTTTTTCTGGGTCCTATATTCTTTAATTTATATGCGTAATTTTATTTTGTCCTTGCGATTTATTAAAAAAAGGTCGATATAATAAATTATTTTGGCACTATTTCAAAAAAATTTATGACTGAAACAATATTTAAACAATACATAAATGTTCCGTGTTTTTTTCGTAATATTAAAAAGACGAGTTTAGTAGCACCAGTGACGTCATACTGTCTACAAGGCATGCATTCAATATAGATGAAAATCTAATGAATAATTGTAAATATTTGAATTAATAAATGACAGTAAAAGACGTCAAATTACTTTTTTTGTCGAGGGGTGGGGTGGGGGGTATGACGTCACACTTACTTTTTCTGGGTCCTTTATTCCTTAATTTACATACATAATTTTATTTTGCACTTGAAATTTTTTAGAAAACGTCGATATAATAAATTATTGTGGCACTATTTTTAAAAAATTTATGTCTATTTAAAGAATACATAAAGGTTACGTGTTTTTTGCGTAATATTTAAAAGACGAGTTTAGTAGCACCCAGTGACGTCATACCCGCTGCGTGCCAATTAAAGGGATACATTCAATATAGATGAAAATCTAATGCGAAATTGCAAATATGTGAATTAATACATGACGGTAAACGACGATGAAATTACAAATTTTTGTCGTCCAGAGGGGGGTATGACGTAACATTAAATTTTTATGGGTCCTATATTCTTTAATTTACATACGTAACATTTTTTCTTGTTGATGAGACTTTGATACGTTTGAATATAGCCAAAAAAAATGTAAACAAAAACAAGTTAATCCTCGTCAAATCTCTATGAATCATTGATCCTCCCTCTGTAAAATCTAACCTCAAAGTTGTAATACCAGACTCCGCCATATTGCTATTGTCCGTTCATCCCAATTGATTAATGAAGCCGTTTAAATAACTCTTCAAAAGAACTCAAATTACGCTGCTAGTAAGAATGTGATACTTAAAACGTACCTTCATAATTGTTTTCCATGTTGCTTTGAAGAAGAAAACAACAATAATAATAATAATAATTCCACACACTGTATTTATTTACTCTTGAATCTGCAGTTCCCTGCGATTAAAAACTCGGAAGACAAAGATGATAATCTCTTATATCAAACAATCGATCAGGGACTCCCGCTCGCACGCCAAAGATAATTAACGTATTTTTTATTTAAAAAAAAACAACACAAAAGTGTAAACATTAATAATTTTGCTGCAAAATAATTAATTTTGTTTTATGTACTCTACAATATTTCCGTACCAGATGTCTCCTTCATTACCACCACCGTTTAATTTCAATTTTAAATATGAACACCATTTTTTTACGCCAGATTATGAAAGCGTGGATTGTATGAGAATATTTGCGACCAATAAAATTCGTTCACTTGTTTTTTTTTGAGTGCGTTTCGATAAATCGAAAATTGAATTGAAATTAATAATAAATGAATATTGTAGTGGTACATAAACAAAATTATTTATTTATTTTTTGCATTAAAATTAAATTCAGGCAAATTATTAATATTTTAATTTTTTTGTGTGTTTTTTTTAAAAAAAATACGTTAATTAATTTTTGTCTTTCGTATTCATTAATTTCAATCAGACGATGACGTTTCAATACCCTTTTCGTACCATTAAATTAATCAATCTTTATAAACAAATTTTTCTTTAACCTTTTGACATAATTGTCTTAGTATTAATTTGTAATTTAAATTTGAAATAATTTTAGGTTAATATTTTCTTTATGATTTGAAAGTAACAAAATTAATTTTTGTTTTTGCAGTATAATTAAATTTAGGAAAATTATTAATATTTACATTTTTTAGTGAGTTTTTTTTTAATAAAATACGTTAATTAATTTTTGTCTGAGTTGACTGTCTTTCGTATTAATTAATTTCAATCGGACGTAATTTTTTTTTCGTTTTGAAGTGAATAATAATTATAATGAAAAAATATAATTTTTTTACCTCTCAATGAAAATTAATAAGAAGAAAATAAGTGACATTTTGCCTGTATTTGCCTCTATTTCTCCTTTTTATTAATAAAAAGTCAACAATCAAGCTATTATAAAGGGAAAAGGAGACACAGAGGAATAGCCATGGAATCCACACCAGGAATCCTCGCCAAGAGACTGGCAGAGAAGCTAGAACCCCTTCCACCAGAGGAACAATTTGGTTTTAGAAAAGGAAAGTCCACCACCCTGGCAGTAGAGAACCTGATTGAACAGATAAAACAGACGATAGAAAGACCTATATAAGGAAAACTAAATGCGGTTTTTGTTGACTACTCAAAAGCATTCGATCTGGTTAACAGAAAAGTATTAAAATAGACAAACTGGAGGAACTAATTGGAAGAAGGAGCACAACGATCCTGATATCAAATATACTGGCAGAAAACCCATATACAGGTAAATGATGTGTTTAGTCCTCTGTACTGCATTATTCTCAATTGAAGAAACATGAGGAGCTTTCATCTTCATCTGCGTCCTGTACTCTTATCCTTAAAAAAAAAATTTAATTCTATTAGAACTCATCCTAAATTTTTCACAAAACATTGACCTTTCTTTCCCCCCCCCCCCCAAGGTAAAAACTTAAAATTATAATACACAATATGGCGGCAAAATTGTGTTTAGAAGGCTGTGAGGACTGGAATGTAGGAATAGACGTAAATCTATCTTAGCTTACAGCAAGGAAAATGTAATGCACGGCATGTGTGCGCTTCCAATATATTATATTATTAATAATAATTATATTAACCCAATCATTAAATTCCGTTCTTCTTCTCAGAGACTATTTGAGTGAAACAAAATGGCGGCTTTTTCGGAATGAATCCTGTTAACCTTCCGCCATTTTAAAATTGTCTTCAAGCTCGATGGCTCCCCTCCGGAGCCAATCGAGTGCAATTATTTCAAGACCCGACGTCTATTTTCAATTCCTCCTTGTAAGTATAAAGGAGAATTATGATTGGTTTGTGGGAAATTAATATATTATTATTTCACCCTAGTAGAGCGACATTCATAACCCTGGACCAAGGGGAAAGTTTCTGAAGCCAGGGCCGCCGCGTGGTATTTTAGAGGCGACCCCCTGAACTCCCATGAACTTTTGCAATGGCTTCGTCGTCAAACGATCAAAGGTGAAAATGTTTAACCGGCTGCTTTCGACGAAATATCCGACAGAAACTTTCTCTCTTAAAATATACTCGGCAACTTCTGTGGAATACGTAATCTCTCTCTCTCTCTCTCTCTCTCTCTCTCTCTCTCTCTCTCTCTCTCTCTCTCTCTCTCTCTCTCTCTCTCTCTGTGTGTGTGTGTGTGTGTGTGTGTGTGTGTGTGTTTCTCTCTCTCTCTCTCTTTTTTTCTCTCTCTCTCTCTCTCTCTGTCTGTCTGTGTGTGTATGTGTGTCTTATTTGATTTCCCTTTCAACGCTTTTTATCATTAATATTTTATTTCGGCTGCGAGGGCTATTCTCTCGCAGGCAGAACCATGTTGGAGAGACACGAAGGGGCTACCTTTGGGGATGCCTTTTCCTCTCCGTTTTTGATCTAAGGTTCCCACAAGCCGAGGCACCTCGGCCTGTTCTGAGAGGTGTATGTTCCTGGGGTCACAGACCTTGGGGCATACGGTAAGAGTTGTTCGCTATTCCCATTGGAATAGTCGGCCAGCTGCCTCCTAAACTGGTCCAGGCACGGAGAAGGGAATGCTGCGTCCCCACAGCAAACTCCTCTCCCGCTATCGGAAGGGCGTGGGACAAGTATCCAATGCCCGACCTACCTGATGCAGGTTTTTCTAGGGTTTTCCCTGCATTTCTTTAGGCGAATGCCCGGTAGGACCCTTAAAATATAGCCCGGGGGCCCCTAGTTAACCCTTGGCTACCTTCCTCTTCCCTTCCGCATCCCCCCTTTCAAATCCCTTCCTATGCTATTAAAGGGGAGTTGCCACCATGTGGATTACTCTCATGTAGCCTGTTACCCTAAAAAAATAAATAATAATATTTTATTTGCCTTTTGTTTTTATTAATAATATGAATTAAAAGACCTTTATCAGCAGACGTTTTTTAAAAAATATTTTATTTCAACGTAACAAACTTAAGTTTCTGTAACATTTATCAGGTTTTACCTTTAATGAGGTTATATTTTTATTGTAACAGTTTATTTTTATATTTATTTTATTACAATTTTATTTTTAAAAAATCACAAATTTACATACCATTAATTTTCCCTATTTTATACTCCCTCCTCCACCCCTATTCTAAAATTTAAAGCAATCAAACCATTAACCTAATTTTTTTTCTAATTTAAATTACAAGCTTATAGGAGGAAAATTATGTCAAAAAGGTTTAAAAGAAGTACTTGATTATAAATATTGATTTATTTAATGGTACGAAAAAAGGGTATTTGAAACGTCATCGTCATCCGTCTGTAAAAATCAAGCTCGTTAATTTCTTTAATTTATATTAATTGATATTAAATACAGGCGAATTTTAAATTTCTGTAGTTTAGTTACTTTAATTTCGTTACGTTTGTGGTCCTGTGTTAACCTCAACCGTTCACTGCAGCCATTTTGAAGTTGATGAATGAATACACTTCAGATCCACGTTGTTGTTTTTTTTTCAAAAAAAAAATTTCATTTGTCACGTTGGCAATTCCGGCTTACGTCATCAAAGGTCGTCGTCGTCGTCGTAGGACTGCAAAAGATAATTACGATGTGACGGTAACTGCCCCACGGTCATGTGATTCAGCAGGGGTGGAGGGGGGTGGGTAAGAGGAGGTCATGAACCCCACCCTCCACCCCTTGCTCGCACCTGGAACATTCTCCAAAACTGTCCCCTGACACGGCAATGGGAATTAACCCCACACAAAAATGACGCCCGTGGCCCCCCTCTTGTCGGAAATTAAGTCCCCTCACCCCCCACCGCACCCCGCACTACGGTCTGCTTATTAAAAAGAACACGGCTACTCGTAAAAACAAAAAGGTTATGACACACACAAAATTCGATAGCGAGACGCAACCGGAGTGGTCGAGGGGGGTGGGGGGGGGAAATGTAAAATGGCTGACGTGGTAATTTACGTCCTTTTTCATTCGTTTGGAGACTCGAAACGGGCCTTATATTGAAATGTTAAATAAACATAATGGCGGTCAGTTATTCGTGGGGGGGGTGGGACGAGGGGGATGATGCGGTGGTCAACTTCCTGACTGGAAATACAGTTATAAATACACTGGGGGTAGTTCCTCAAGTCCCCGACCGAGCAAAAAAAAACTTTATTTCTCAACGTAGTCCTCTGGTTCCACTGAGATCCGGTGTTGCCAAATCTTTTACCGCTGGACACATTTTCCGCAAAGTTTTGCATCCGAATGGATGTTAATCTGGCGAATTAAGGGATGCACGAAATGCGGCCATTTTGTTGTTGATTTAAATCAGTCAAAACGCTGCAATAACTTCGCATTTGTTTTTAACCTTTTTTATTATTATTAGTTGAAGATAATCAATGGAAATTCAGACCCCATGACATTGGCAGGAGATGATTTTTTTAAGGGGTAACAGGCTACATTAGGATACTTCACATGGTGGCAACTTCCCTTCAACAGCATAGGAAGGGATTTGAAAGGGGGGGGGTGCGGAAGTGTAGAGGAAGGTAGCCAAGGAATAACTAGGGACCCCAAGGCTACGGTTTAGTGATCCTACCCGGCAATTCGCCTAAAAGTGATACAGGGAAAACCCTAGAAAAATTTGCATCAGGTAGGTCGGGCATTGCGTACTTGTCCCACGCCGTTCCCTGGATGTCGGGAGAAGAGTTTGCTGGAAGGACGCAGAATTTCCCTCCCCGTTCCTCGAACAGTTTAGGAGGCAGCTGGCCGACTGTTCCAATGGGAGCAAAGAACAACTTTAACCGTATTCATCAGGATCTACGACCTCGGAACACTTGCATCTCTGGAAACAGGCCGAGGTGCCTTGTTTAAACAAAAAAAAACAGAGAGAGAAGGCATCCCCAAAGGTAGCCACCTGGGAAGGTTCACCTGCGACACCAGTTTAGGAAGATGCTGGGGATAGTGGACAAGAAAAGAGGAAGGTGTAGATAGGCTACATGAGGCTAATCCACATGGTGGCAACTCCCCTTTAATAGCATAGGAAGGGATTTGAAAGTTGGGATGCGGAAAGGGTAGACGAAAGTAGCCAAGGGTTAACTAGGGGCCCCCGGGCTAAGTTTTTTTGGATCCATGCTGGCAATTCGCCTAAAATTGATGCAGGCAAAACCCTAGAAAAACCTTCATCAGGTAGGTCGGGCATTTGGTACTTGTCCCACGCCATTCCCTGGATGGCGGGAGAGAGCGGTTTGCTGTGGGGTCGCAGAAGCATTCCCCTTCTCCGTGCCTCAACCAGTTTAGGAGGCAGCTGGTCGACTATTCCAATGGGAACAGCGGACGACTATTACCGTATGGCCAAGGTCTGTGACCCCCCAGGAAACATACACCTCTCATATTTTTCTGGTTCATTGTTTTGATTGTTCGTTCGTTCTACTATTTGCTCCTTAATCATCTTCTCTAATTTTTAATTTCTTTTAAATTTTACAGATTTTATTTTATTTTTCTGTCAATTATTAATAAAAGCCAACTTCCAGTCCTCTGTACTTCATTATTCTCAACTTAAGAAACACCAGAAGCTTTCATCTTCATCTGCGTCCTTTACACTTATCCTTAAAAAAAAATTTTTTCTTTCGATAAGAACTCGTCCTAAATTTTTCACAAAACACTGACCTTTCTTTTTTTTCCCCCAAGGTTAAAACTTAATATTATGATACACAATATGGCGGCAAAATTAATAATAAAACTCAATACACGTTAAAACACCCCCCCCCCCCGAAAAAATATTTATTATTATTATTTTATGTTTGAAAATTTGGTCCTTCCAAATTGATCTTGTTTCGTGGCTGTCGACAATGTCCCGAGCTTAAAGACTCGACATCCTGGCGTCCAGAAAAATTCTCATACCTCGTCTCATGTCGATGATGGAAAAAAAAGGTATCAAAGCCAAATAAAATTCTCTCATCACTCTAAAAGGATAAAGGAATGTTTATTTTATAAAAAAATTAACTAGTTGGATTAAGGGGACGGATGAAGCTGGAAATTGAGGGAGGATTTCGTATCTTAATTACAGTTGAGGATTTAGTGATACCATTGGTGGCTTTTCCTCCCTCTTACGTCAATCTTTGTATAATTGAAGGAGTACTTGAAGACGTGACTCTCTGTGTATCAACCTCTTTGACGCGAATTAACAACCATACAGCAGTAAACAAAGATCGAGAAACTCGTCCAAAAATAAAACCAATACAACGACCACCACATGGAACAGTTACGAGCCCAGCCCCTCGTCAATATCATCCCTTTTTATTTCCAACGAACCCCTCGAAATGTCATCAAAATAAATACTTTTTTAAAAAAAAAACGCGAATAAATATTAACGACAGAAACATGGCGGCTTCTTGAAAACCTCCATTAGCAATTAAGGATATAACAGGCAGGCCTATAAGGATACCGCCATTTTGCCTCTCGTCGATCTCCCACAATTCAACGCGGCTCACACGGCAACAGGTAAGTTCTTAATTCTTTCTCAGACTCGCGTAATATCGAAGTCGATAACATTTTTTTTTAATTAGTCACAACAACACAAGTTAATTACCATCGTTCCTTGGTCAAATAAGGAATTTTTCCAGCAAAAAATTTTTTTTATTCCTTCCGCGTAACTTTGACAACGCCGCAGCAAAGAGAATTGAAGATTTAAAACTCTCGCATGAAGCTGCAGGACTTAATGAAATTACTTTAATGTACAAAGAAGCTTTCACGTTAATTGACAAAGAATACAACTGTAACCTCCAAAAAAAAAGAGTAAAAAGCATCTGTTCAAAGTCGTAAATTGCTATTATTTATATATAAAAAAGGTAAATAAACAAAATTTAAAAAATAAACAAAAAAATACGTAATTTCAAACCCTTTCAAACCTCTTAATTAGGTCAATTCTTGAAGAAAAAACAAAAAATAACGAAATTTAGGTCAAAACGTGAAGAAAAACGGTTTTGTTCAAAATACTTTTTCTTCATTTTTAATACGAAAATGAAGGGAAATGAAAGAAAGTTAAGCTTTTTAAGGTTAAAAACTCACAAGACAATTAATTTACACCTTTTAAAACCTCTTAATTTGGTCAATTCGTGAAGAAAAAACTGAAAATGTCGAAATGACGTCAAAACTTCAAGGAAAACGTTTTGGTTCAAAATCCTTCTTCTTCATTTTTTTTAGAAAAAAAAGGGAAATGATAGAAAATTAAGCTTTTTAAGGTTAAAAAGACACAAGACATTTAATTTACACCTTTTCAAACCTCTTAATTTGGTCAAATATTATAGAAAAATCAAAAAAATGTCGAAATAACGTCAAAATGTCAAGGAAAACGTTTTTTTTAAAGCCTTTTTCTTCATTTTTAATACGAAAATGAAGGGAAATGAAAGAAAATTAAGCTTTTTAAGTGATAAAAGACACAAGACATTTAATTTACACCTTTTCAAACCTCTTAATTTGGTCAATTCGAGAAGAAAAAACTGAAAATGTCGAAATGACGTCAAAACTTCAAGGTAAACGTTTTGGTTCAAAATCCTTTTTCTTCATTTTTTTTTAGATAAAAAAGGGAAATGATAAAAAATTAAGCTTTTTAAGGTTAAAAAGACACAAGACATTTAATTTACACCTTTTCAACCCTCTTCATTTGGTTAATTCTTGAAGAAATAACAAAAAATGACGCAATGACGTCGAATAGACGTCCAAACGTGTATAAAAGAGTTTACTTACATTGTCCTATATTGTTCTTATTATATAAGGTGTAACCCTGAATAATTACGAGGACCCTAAGAAAGATGACCTGAAGGTGGAACCTTGACAACGAAACAACTATTCGGATGCTTGTCTCCTCCTGTGTAACAGATGGTAGTGGAACAACTTGTCTTATAAAAGACGCTAATTAGTTATCCCCAAGTTACGACGTCAAAGAGAACCTCGTCAGTGCATAAACTTTCGCAGATAATCGATGGATGGTTGGTCTGGGACCTGAGCGAAGACGCTGTCGTCAATTAATTTAATTAACAGGATGGAGAAACTAGAACCATAAACGGAGGAAGGATCTTTCTTTGCTTGGATCTTCAGATCCTTGTCCAATATATTTACTGACACATAATGGACCTTGAGGAATACCATTTTTTTTCAATTTCTGATTTATAATTAGTAATAAATTGAAAAATAGTAATTAGTGTCATCTACAAGAGACGTAGTTTCATAAAATATATTGGCAGTTTCTTTGTGTAAATTGACACAAAATTGGACCTTGTGGAACACCTTTCTTTTCAATTTCTAATTTGTAATTAGTAATTAATTGAACAGTAAAAATTAATGTAATATGGAAGAGTTGTAGCACCATACAAAAAAATATTGCCAGCCATTTTAGTAAAATAATAACGAGTTTCTGACACAAAAATGGACCTTGTGGAACACCTATTTTTTTTTTCATTTTCTTAATTCTGATAAGTAATAAATTGAACAATAAAAATTAATTTAATATAGAAGAGTTGTATCATCATGCATAAAAAAATATTGGCAGCCATTTTAGTAAAATAATAACAAGTATCTGACACAAATTTTGGACCTTGTGGAACACTAATTATTTTTTCATTTTCTTTCCGTCAGAGTGAAACGTTCGACATTTTTGCGGTTTAAATGAGCAAAACTTTATTCTGATGGACTGTTCCGGGGGGAAATATTTCCCTTTACTCTCCACGGCTGTCGAGCTGTCAGTTTTGCCCTGCAGGGGTCGACGTGGGAGTCCGCTGTTTGTGCGTGTCTTGGCCGCGTTGTTTACGTGTGTGTTATCCTTGTCCTGGTAGAGACAGAGGGAGAGTCGTGCAGTGCGCACGGATCAATAAGGCAGCCGCACGCCCGCCCCGGAGCCGGATTTAAAACACCTTGCTGCTCGCTAATCCACCCCCACCCCCTCCCTCCGCTGTAATAGCTTCCCCATTACCTCAACATATCAAGCCAAAGAATTCAGCTCAAGGATGATCACAAGTTGAACTGGCTGACCCTTTCGCTTGCTCTGAGGGAACTAAACCGAGTTCGAGGATTTACCTATTCAGACATCAGTAAACTCGCAGGTATTGAAAGTCGGCGAAAATTCTATACGTTGCATATTATTAACAACTTCACTCCCTCATTCAGTTATTTGCCTCGTATTTCCTCTGCCACCAATACCAAGATATTCCAGGTCTGACAGCCCCGAAAAATGCTGCAGCGTTACCAAGTGTCTAAAATGTCAATAGAATTTTGGCGCCTCATTTCCCACTCATCCTCCATTTTACCGGGGGTGGGTTTTTTACTGTAATTTAAGTGTATTTATCAGCGATGCATTTAGAAAAAAATAAATATTGACATTGACTCAAATCAATAACTGCCGAAAAAAAAATCCTTTAAATGTACTTTTACTTAAAGCCTCCACGTTGGGAGCCATTTTTTTACGGGTTTTATTTTAATTTTAAGTTAAATAAAATTACAAAGGTAATTTTTTCCCCTTAATTTGAATCAATAAATACCCTCTCAGTGTTCTTTAAATTTGTAATACATTAAATTCCCACCCTTGCGGAAACGCTGCAACCCCCATAATTTTTTTTATAAACTAATTAGCGTTGTGTGTGTGAATTAATTTTTATATATAATTGAGTTTAAGTTACTTTTAATAAGTTTATTTCCACTAATTGTATTTAATCAGTTAAGTCACCATTATTAATTAATATTTAATTATTTATTTACCCCTTTTGCTGTAAAATTATGTTTCTTATCTACGCCCAGTGATTCATTAATTTTATTAATAAATCATTTTACTCAATTATTCTTTATGTAGACGTTGCCAGATCGTCCTTATAATTCTGGGTAACCTCAAATTTTTTTTTCCTCGTTTCTAACCTTCAACCTCCCTCGTAGACACTCGTGTCACCTGCTTCAGTAATCCTCATAGGTGAGACGCGTCTGTATTTACTGGAGAGACATCTCGTCTCTTCTCTTCTTCTTCTTGTCCTCCCCCCTCAACAAAGGAGAAAGGAAACTGACAGCACTTTGCATTCGGATTACCTCTGGGGGTGGTGGGGGTTGGAGGGGGGGTTGAGGAGGTGCAACAGGAGGCTTTGTCCGTAAGATGACAGCACGTGCACGTCCTTTTACGTATCTTGAAGCAAATCCGACTTTGGCTTATGAAAACAGTGTTGTGAAGTTTTCTAGAGGGGTGGTGGGGGGGGGGAGGGCGCTGGGGGAATAAAAATACGCCGTATGTGAGCAGAAGTAGAATATCGATTGGATTGGATGGAATTCATCAATCCTTAATGAAAGTTAATGGAACTTCTATGTATTATTTTCACCATCGCCCCGAGTATTGGGGAGGGAGAGGGAGGGGAAAAAGAGAGAGGAAGTGGGGAAAGAGGAATGAAATGACTGAAATAGAAATAAAATTAAATCACAATATAACATGGCAGATCAGCTTTTCACAGGATGTAACCCAAAATAAACAAAATCAACGGGGGTTAAATTTCTTCATACTGAATGAAGTAAAAATGACGTGTATCGCAACATGGACCCGAAAATTGCATAATTACAGAGTTATCCGAAGTTTTCATCAACGTAAGTGCGTGACGTCACGCCTCGTTCTCTGGACTAAAATTCTGCAATTATTTTTTTTTTCGTTTTAAAAACTCAAATGTTTTCATAGGCGATTAAAAAGCAGCAGCCATCATAGTGGAAAACCCCCTCTTCAGTTGGTGAAGAAGATTGTTATACAGTTGTTGGAAATGAGGTGATAAAAAGAAGAAAATCAGGCTGCGTCACGTGGTGGTGAGAAAGGATTTGAAATTGCGGAATACGGAAGGATAGAGGAAAGTAGTCAAAGGGTTAACTAGGATCCTAAAAGTTACGCAGGACAGGTTTGTCTGTGCAGTGCCTCGACCAGTTTAGGGAGGCAGCTGGCCGACTGATCTAATAATAACAACGACGACCAATCGTTACTGTGTGCCCTTAGAAGAACAATAAGACGAAGGAGAAGGATAACGAGAAGGAGAATAAGAAGGATAAGGAGGAGAAGAAATAGAATAAGAAGAAGGAGCAGGAGAAGAAGAAGGAGAAGGAGAAGAAGAAGGAGAAATAGAAGAAGAAGGAGGAGAAAAAGAAGGAGGAGAAGAAGAAGGAGGAGGAGAAGGAGGAGAAATAGAAGGAGAAGAAGAAGGAGAAAGAGAAGGAGATGAAGAAGAGGAAAGAGAATGATAAGGAGAAAGAGAAGGAGAATAAGAAGGAGAATTATGAGGAGAAAGAGAAGGAGAAGAAGAAGGAAAAGAAGGGGAAGAAGGAGAAGGAGAAGAAGAAGGAGAAGTAGAAGAAGGAGGCGGAGGCGGAGGAGAAGAAGAAAGAGAATGAAAAGGTGAAGGAGAAATAGTAGAAGAAGGAGGAGGAGGAGGAGGAGGAGAAGAAGAAGATGAAGAAGGAGGAGAAAAGAGAAGGAGAAATAGAAGAAGGAAAAGAAGAAGAAGAAGGAGAAGGAAAAGAAGAAGACGGAGGAGAAGAAGAAGAAGGAGAAGGAGAAATAGAAGAAGAAAAAGGAGAAGGAGAAGGAGAAGGAGAAAGAGAAGGAGAAGATGCAGAAGGAGGAGGAGGAGGAGGAGAATAAGAAGACGTAGATATATTACTTTTTTTGTCTGTATTGGCTATCTTTTTTTATTCATTAGTTTCAAATGTATTTTAAAAAAATATTGGCACTGCTAAAAATTAGTGGTAGGTAAATGCAGTTATATTGTAGTACATGTAATTAGCTTTAAGTTAAATTATCGGAATAAATAAAATCTTTAATTGATTCTGGCCATTCTGGAGAAAAGTGACGTCACGAACCTGAGATACGTTACGAAGTCACGGCCATCTAGAAAACATGAAAAACCGAAACCAAACAGCGCATTGCGAACCGACACACGTTAAGGATAACGAGGAGACTGCAGTGGAGAAGAGAAGGAATCTGCAGTTGCAGACGTGATTCTACACATAATAAAAAAAATCATCCGAACGGACGCGGCGATGGCAATATCGCCAACACCCTTGGTATTGTGATTGCGTCGCCGCCTGCATCATGCCCCTAGCCGCGATCGTTTCTGCATATTGACTAAGCCACGCGAATACGAGCCATATTGGCTTCACTAAACCTCATAAGGCCAGGTTCAGTAAAGCGTGGGGGGTGAGAGGGAGAAAAAATCCCTGTTTGCGGTTTCAATGCCCTTACACACACACACACACACGTAAAGAGACGAAATATTTTATAACGACGAAAGAATATAAATATAGTAAAAATGTTATTGATAAATCGATATTATCAGTGAATTATATTTACTGAAAATAAACGATTATTTTATTATGTAATAAGGTAAACAACTAGCTGCAGCGATATTTCAGACTATTTGTTATCGGAAAATAAATTATTTTCTCACCGGAATTTCAAGCATCCAAATCTAATATTATATTTGAATAAAAAATTTACATTTTATTTGAGTACTTCATATACGTTCTTTGGCATCACTCAACATAAATTCTTGAGAGCCTCAGGTGACGGTGGTGAGCGACGAGCGGCCGAGTACTTCGTGGCTACGAGCGGCGAGTGACGTCACTAGTCGTATGAAGGCTTCAAGGAGGGTGTGAGCCGTGTTGAGCCAGCTTCTCTGCGCGACCGATACGCTCGGCGTATTGCATACGTCAAAAAAGACAGGCGCAACCGACATTAAACGATTGCGTTCCACTGTTTTAATTAATTTTTCTAAGAAATTTCTAAAATTGCGGTTTTAATTAGCTGCTCAACTGAGGTTTGGGCCGGGGTTTTATCGCCTGCATAATCCCGGAAAAGTATTTAATAAGACACTAATCTCTTGATCAACACTTGATTTAACCGCCATAAAGGGTCAGAAATACTTACGAGTGTTTAATTGGGAAGTCTGCGAGGGCTATTCTCTCGCAGGCAGCACCTTGTAGTAGAGATGCGAAGGGGCTACCTTTGGGGATGCCTTTTCCTCTCTCCGTTTTTGAACTAAGGTTCCCACAAGCCGAGGTACCTCAGCCTGTTCTGAGAGGTGTATGTTCCTGGGGTTCACAGACCTTGGGCATACGGTAAGAGTTGTTTGCTATTCCCATTGGAATAGTCGGCCAGATACCCTCCTAAACTGGTCGAGGTACGGAGAAAGGAATGCTGCGTCCCCACAGCAAACTCCTCTCCCGCCATCCATGGTAGGGCGTGGGACAAGTACCCAATGCCCGACCTACCTGATGCAGGTTTTCCCAGGGTTTGTCCTGCATTTCTTTAGGCTAATACCGGGTAGGATCCTTAAACCATAGCCCGGGGGCCCCTAGTTAACCCTTGGCTACCTTCCTCTACCCTTCCGCATCCCCCCTTTCAAATCCTTTCCTATGCTAGTAAAGAAGAGTTGCCCAAAGTGGATTACCCTCATGCAGCCTGTTGCCCTAAAAAAAAGTAATATATAAATAAATAAAAGTTAGTTTCAAAACACTAAATTCCAATCAAAAAAATAATTCTTTAAAGTCCGGACCCTTAACCTCACAAACCAATTTTTAGATGGAATAAATACGTGACCTTGCAAAGACGTTAATATAAATTTATAACACAGACACGCTCGCGTGTGACTCTGTGTGTGTGAGGAGGGGGGAAAAAACATATTCTTAAAACTTTCTGTAAAGATAGAAAAAAATTTAGTGGGGGGCGGGGGGGGGTTGTTTCGTGTAACAGTGTAACAAAACCAGCTACGTATGAAATAAAAAGAGGTTGAGAGGACGAGTGAGTATCCCCCCCCCCTAGTAACCACCGACGACATGAACCGGCGCGTCCCGTGGTTCATGAATTATTAATGAGTTGACCAAAAATGTGGACACGGTCGTTATTATTGTATTTATTGATCAGTAAAATACGGAGAAAAAACAAAAAAAATACGAAGATGATGTCCGTCGAGATGTAAATTAAATATGGGGATAATTTTTCACAATTCTTTTCCTCTCTCTCACTCCCCGGTCCCATCTGAATGAATTTCGCGGCCATTTTCTGCACCCTTACTAAGGATTGTATCTGATATTTTTTTTCTTCCCTGCACCCTATTGAATTATTTCTATATTTTACCCCTAATTTCCCTTATTTTCTTCCGAGTCTCCCTTGTAACATTATTAACCTCCTTCCTGATCTTCCCCCGCCCGAGGTTACTGTCAAAATAAATTCGTAGGTATTTACAGCTTGTCTTCTTGTCCCCCCTTCTATATTAAATACAAAGGCAACATCGTAGACGTACTTCTCGTCTTAGTTTTACCATTACTAATTTCCACTTTACTTCTCCACAGCCTTGCACTGAAGTATAACAAGGTCCTTTTTTTGGAGGAGGGGGGAGGGTTTCTACGGCTTCCTCTTCATTTATTTACCAGTAGATAACACAATCAACCAATATATGTCGGGCAATACCTTAGATCAGTCTTTAATGAATTGGAGACGGCAAAAGACCTACATTTGTACATTTTTTACTAAACTAAGCCACCATTTATTGACATGGAGGATAAAATTTAAATTCCCTCTCGTAGCACAGGATGTTGACTGCCGCATGTGTGTGTGTGTGTGTGTGTGTGTGTGAGCATTGCTCTGAAATTACTTTGTCACGAACAGGAGCAGATGCTTCGAGCCTCTTGGGAAAGTTTTCCAGAGCTGCCAACGTCTTTTCAACAAACACGCAGATGGCGAGATTCCACCCCCGTCCCCCTTTTCTAACCCGCCCCCGCCCCGCGCGCGCGGATAAAGCAGTGTTTCAGAAGTTTTGAGACACACAATTTCCCTTTAAGTGACAGTTTTGTTTGGGTTTGGAGTAACACGACTCAAGTCTCTGCGCTGCTCCTCGGATGAATGTTTCATTCCTGACAAATTGCGTCCGAGTTCCACAACAGCGAGAGGATTAAGGACGTAAATATTACACACACACACACAGACTCCGTGATGGTGACGGGAAGATTAATTAACCTCCTACTCCTCCGCGTTTTCAGAGATTTCCTTACGGATCAACGACGGCCTTCGTTCGACTACATTAATTTTTTTTAGGGCGCCAGGCTACCTGAGGGTAATCCACATGGTGACAACTCCCCGTTAATAGCATAGGAAGATATCTGAAAGGGGGGATGTGGAAGGGTAGAAGAAGGTAGTCACGGGTTAACTAGGGTTAACTAAGGATCCTACCCGGCATTCGTCTAAAAGTAATGCAGGGAAAACCCTAGAAAAATCTGCATCAGGTAGGTCGGGCATTGGGTACTTGTCCCACGCCCTTCCCTGGGTAGCGGGAGAATACTTTGCTGTGGGGTCGCAGCATTTCCCTTCTCCGTGCCTCGACCAGTTTAGGAGGCAGCTGGCCAACTATTCCAATTGGAACAGCGGACAACTCTTACCGTATGCCCCAAGGTCTGTGAACCCTAGAAACATACACCTCTCAGAACAGGCCGAGGAGCCTCGGCTTGTGGGGGAACCGTAGTTCATAAACGGAGAGAGGAGGAGGCATCCCCCAAAGGTAGCCCCCTTCGTATCTCTCCTACAAGGTTCTGCCTGCGAGAGAATAGCCCTCGCAAACCTCATGAGGACTACATTAAAGGGGTTTTTTTTGTTTTCTTTTAAGGGTAACAGGCTACATGAGGCTAATCCACGTGGTGGCAACTCCCCTTTAATTGCATAGGAAGAGATCTGAAAGGGGGGATGCGGAAGGGTAGAGGAAGGTAGCCAAGGGTTAACTAGGGGCCCCCGGGCTATATTTTAAGCATCCAACCCGGCAATTCGCCTAAAATAAATGCAGGGAAAACCCTAGAAAAACCTGCATGAGGTAGGTCGGGCATTGGGTACTTGTCCCACGTCCTTCCCTGGATAGCGGGAGAGGAGTTTGCTGTGGGGACGCAGCATTCCCTTTTCCGTGCCTCGACCAGGCAGAAAACGCCTCCTGATAAATTAAAAAAAACCAACGAAATAACACAAAGACCTCAAAAAAATGTTTAATATTGAGATAATATTATGTAAGGAAGAAAATAAAGAGACAGAAGCAGTTAAATATTGATGTTCATTGGAGATAAAAATGCCGGGGAAAGAATACAAGATTAAATCACGAGAAACTGTGCGGTGGAGGGTCTTAAAGGTTAAGAGGCAGGATGTCGGAAAGTTGGAATAAAACGTTTAGATAAGTGAAAGGACAAAGGTAAAAATACGAAGAGAAACATAATTTTTAAATTAATTTACTTCCCCTACCTTTATGAAACAACAGAAGGGGCTGTAAGAACAATAGCTTGAGAAATAGCAACGAGTAAATAATTCACTAAGGTGAACCGGACGGACGACGTTCTTTATTTTTGAATCACACGTAGATACGGAGCTAAAGTGACCGGCCATCCTCTTTAATCTCCCTTTACTTCTATTGTCCTCCAGGCGTTAATGGCAGAACACTGGAGATACCACCTTACCTCTCCCTCCCTCTCCCACCCCTCCCCTTGAAAAATTACTCTGCATCAGTCTCAGCTAATAGCAGAATAAAAAATTAAAACAAAAAAAGAGGAAAAGCGAAATTAAAAAAAACAAGGTGGACTAAAAAAAAAAGGTATCTGTGGAAGTGATTAATTTTTTTCCTGAAGCAAGTAACAAAACTTTCTCAGCTATAAGAAACGTTCTCCTCGTCCTCCTCCTCCTCAATTCCAAAAGTCATTCACGCTGTAAAATAATTTTGATTATATTATTCCATTTATTATTAATTATTGGATTAAATTCAGGCGTATCAAATATGCTTCAGCTTTTTAAAAAAAATAATCAAATTTTTTCAGCAATACCAACCCTTCAAAAAAAATACACCATGACTACTCAAAAGTATTTAAAATATATTTTTTTTAAAAAAAAATGTTTCAGACTATTTAATTTATTTAAATAAATACATGGCCTTACGTCAGAAAATTATTTTTAATTAACAAAACATTAAATAAACGACGTTTCGTCCCCGAGGGTTTTTTTTCTTAAAAGACCACTTCACGTTTTAATAATTTGGTATCCAAAACCATGCAAAACAATTTTAGGGGGGCGAAGTATTTTGCTACCCCCCCCTGCACCTCGCAACCGTAGTGGGGGTCAATCAACATAATTTTCTAACACTGGAAATGTGTATTTGTTTATTTACTGCAGCGCCATAGTTTTATTATTGATATATATATATATATATATATATATATATATGTTTCATTATAATGTAATTAGATATTAACAAGGGTTGAGAGCTTGGTAAGATTGGGATTAGAGCAGGCGCCGCCGAGACGGGGAGATAATCCCTTCAGTCTGGAATTGGACACGTGAGCTGTGGACCCTCGGTAGTTACCTGGACTGTCGCACCCTGGTGGGGAAACGTCTCTCTGAAAAATCCCAGAAACTTGAGTTAACACGTGACTGCCTGAACCAGTGACATTTCTTGGTTCAGGAAAGATCGATCCGAAGATGATCGAGACGATCGATTTTTTTTTTGGTTTTTCAAGCAACGACCCGCCATTTTTTTCTCCCCATCTCTCTCTATTATAGTAACAGGCAAAAACCCCCCATAGAGTATACTCTCGAACAGTTTTTGTCTTCGCATACTTATTATTTTTTTATCGAATGTGACGAACCGTCAACGGAAAATGAATACTAAATCAAAAGAATATACGTCTGATTGAAAGTAATGAATAAGAAAGATAGCCCCATTCGGACAAAAAGAAATGATAATATAAATATACCACCACACTGTAACGTTTCTGGGGATCCTTGTCCCCCCCCCCTTTCCTTTAGGTGTGAAGAACAGCCTAGAGCGACACAACTGCACTTCGTCAGTTGAAAGAAAAAACACTCAATAGGCTAAGCCAGATACGTTACAGTGTGGAAAATAAATATAAATTATTAGCCAACGACGCCATTTTAACATCTTTCCCTAAAGGTACAGATCTGGAACATACTAGACTGTCTCCCCCAAGTTACGAGGAGTTTTTTTTAGGGCAACAGGCTACATGAGGGTAATCCACATGGTGGCAACTCCCCTTTAATAGCATAGGAAGGGATTTGAAAGGGGGGGTGCGGAAGGCTAGAGGAAGGTAGCCAAGGGTTAACTATGGCCCTCCGGGGTATATTATAAGGATGCTACCCGGCAATTCGCCTTAAAGTGATGCAGGGAAAACCCTAGAAAAACCACCATCAGGTAGGTCGGGCATTGGGTACTTGTCCCACGCCCTTCCCTGGATGACGAAAGATAGGGGTTTTGCTGTGGGGACGCAGCATTCTCCTCTCCGTTCCTCGACCAGTTTAGGAGGCAGCTGGCCGACTGTTCCAATGGGAACAGAGAACAACTATTAACGTATGCGCAAGGTCTGTGACCCCGGAACATACACCTCTCAGAACAGACCGAGGTGCCTCGGCTTGTGGGAACCTTAGTTCAAAAACGGAGAGGAAAAGGCATCCCCCAAGGTAGCCCCTTCGTGTCTCTCCCACAAGGTTCTGCTCCACTTACGCGGAGTGACGTCACCGCGTCGTGTATCTGTTTCGGGTTATGTTTGGTCTGCTGGGTGGGGTTTGGAAGCAGTCTAACGACACGCACCCTTGCGTAAGCAAGCTGCCAACCTAATGTAAGCAAGTTCCTCTCCTGCTTACCTTAGGAGATGCAAAATTAGCAAGTGCTTTGTGCTCTTTCTTTTCATCTCACGGCAGGCCTCAACACTCCAGTGATTGATGGCGGAGTAAGCAATCATTACGTTACCTCTCGCAGCGTTCCAGAGGAGCTGACGTCATCATTCTAAATTTAAGATAATCACCTGTGGTGATCAAATATTCTCGCCATTTTTTTTCCTCCCCTCCCACCCCCCCTCCAGATATCTAAAGAAACTTGCATTGATTTCTTTTTTATTATTGTACGTCCTTAATGTTCCTCCCGCTGCTTTTCCAGACAAGAAAAAAAAATTTGGTAATTGCCTTGAGACCGCCGCGCGCGCCGCCGCAAACAACAAAGCAGTAACCAATAAAGTCCACACACACACACACACACACACAAGTGATCACATTCTGTGCAGGTGGAACGTACAGTATTAATGCCAGGAAAGCGATCAACCCCTCGAGAGCGAACAAAACCCGTTAATAAATGTTTCACTGACAATTTATAGTTTTGTGGGGGAAAGTGAAAAATTAAGGACGGTCAAGAAGAAAAATGCTAGAGGCAGAAGAATAAGAAGAAGAAACATACCAAGTATTGTGACGTAAATAAATACAGATTGCGTATTACTTACATGTGTTCAGATTACAGCGAGGTTGTTATATTATTCCACTAACACAATCATAAAATTGCGATACGTTTCAGAGATAAACCACTTTCGTGACGCCGCCACAGATACTCCTCCACCCCCCCCCCTATCTCGTCGCTTCTCTCTGGTTGCAAGGATCTACATGTATTCAGTACAGTCAATTAATTAGCGACAGATGCTGTTGACGTAAATCATCAGAAACTACTAAGACATATATTTTCCCTCAACTATGAAATATTAGCTTAGATTTTTAACTATATACAGGGTGTTTCATAATTTCAGGCGTGTATTCCCTATATGCAGACAATAAAAAATAAACCACCCAGTGATATTCGATTCCGCAGGGATTTCATTTGAGGCACTGGAAAGCGGAATACTCCACTGTTTTTAAATGGCCTTACTAGTATGAAACGTTTAAGGATGAACGTGGAGGCCACCTATGAAATCGACCAGAAAATGATCGATCCTATTATCAGCGAACCGTACGACTGAAGAGAACATTTTACACTGTCTTTAAATTCCGGCTTATCCTTATTTTTTTTAAAAAAATAACAGGACCAGTTGGCGTGTTAGCATCCTGAGTCTTTCTTCTCACTGCCGTGATATTTTTTAAAGGGTAACAGGCTGCATGAGGGTAATCCACATGGTGGCAACTCCCCTTTAATACCATAGGAAGGGATGGAGGATGCGGAAGGGTAGAGGAAGGTAGCCAAGGGCCCCCGGGTTATAGTTTAAGGATCCTACCCGGCATTCGCCTAAAACGTAATACAGGGAAAACCCTTGAAAAACCTGTATCAGGTAGGTCGAGCATTTGGTACTTGTCCCACGCCCTTCCCTGGACGGCGGGAGAGGGGTTTGATGAGGGGACGCAGCTTTCCCTTCTCCGTGCCTCGACCAGTTTAGGAGGCATCTGGCCGACTATTCCAATGGGAATAGCGGACAACTCTTACCGTATGCCCAAGGTCTGTGAGCCCGGAACATGCACCTCTCAGAACATGCCGAAAAACTGAAAAAAAGGAATAGCGGACACAAGTTTGCTTCTTAATAAACTTTTTTCAAACACTGAAGCCTGCGAGAGAATTCTCTCGCAGGTGAACGTTCCCAGAGAGCTCTGGAGAAGGCTAAACTTCACATCTTTCTGGTTTTTGAACGAAGGTTCTCACAAGCCGAGGCCAGTTTTGAGAGGTGAATGTTCCGGGGTCGCAGACCTTGGGTATAGGGTAAAAGTTGTCCGCTACTCCTATTGGAATAGTCGGCCAGCTGCCTCATAAACTGGCCAAGGGTAAGCTGCGACACCACAGCAAACTCCTCTCCTGCCATCCAGGGAAGGGCGTGGGACAAGTACACAATGCCCGACCTACCTGATGCAGGTTTTTCCAGGTATTTCCCTGCATCACATTTAGGCTAACTGCCGGGTACGATCCTTAAAATATAGACCTGGGGCCCTATTTAACCCTTGGCTACCTTCCTCTACCTTCCCCGTCCCCCCTTTCAAATCCCTTCCTATGCTATCAAAGGGGATTTGCCACCATGTGGATTCCCCTCATGTCATGTAGCCTGGTACCCTAAGAAAAAAAACTTACTTTCTGAGGGTTTTGCCACCAGCAGCAGCCCATAACAGAAACTGCCATACCAATTAACAGTGCACGTGCAGCTGTCAAGATCAACTGTGTGGCAAGAACAAGGGAGACGTTCGTAAGGTTATTACGTCATCCGCTGACGTCACGCGACTCCCGGCAATCGACAACGTATTATATATATATATAATTATATCGAAACCTTAAACTAATGCATCAATATATATATATATATATATATATATATATGTTCTTATCCCACAAAAAATAAACAATTATTCCATCACAATTATTTAAATATATTATGTATTAAAGAAATAAATAATTTATATTTCTTTTTATATTAAAACATTCATATATATATATATATATATATTTATATAAAACATTGACCACCAATATAAATATTTAGCGTGCTGAATTTTTTTTAATATAAAAAAAATTAAATTATGATAAATGTAAGTTAATTTTCGCCGCCATGTTTAGTGACTCGCAATATGGCGACTATTTGTTTACATTGTGGATCTAGCTGAGAATTTTAATGTCTGAGGACTGAGGGACAATTATATCCTGCAGCAGTCAAGGAGTTTATTTAAGAAGAAATTCTGAGGTTATGTTTGTTGCGACTGATGCAATAAAATTCAAATGTATTTTACAGCTGTTGAATTAATGCACTATCAGGGTGGAAAGTGTGTAGGGAACTAGGAACAGGTAGATTCAGGATAAATCAGTTCCTTACTGAAGATTAATATAGAATTAAATACTTTTTGGGGTTTATATAAATCAGTACACGTGGCAACGCCGCGCACACAGATAAGTCTGAGAATAAATCGTTTTCCCTGTGAGATCCTTGTGTCTCAAATCTTGTGGGTACAAACAAAGTGATTTATGTGACAAGGCTGCATCATCATCATCAACATCCGCCTCCTCCGCAGATGGAGGCAATTTATCCCCCAATAACAACGCAACAGTGGAGATTGTAAGTGGAGCGAGGGATGTTGTATCTAGACGGGGATAATAAGATCAGCGACGGTATCGGAAACGTGTTGGGGAAACAAATGCGCGTGTACCGACTACCAACCAATCGCGTTGGGGGGGGGGGGGTGAAGAAGTGTATTACCAACATAACGACGTAAGGACAGTAATTGGGAGTAAAGTCACACGTCGCAACACGTGTAATGGAGGAATTAAAGTTAATAGTTTGGTCCGTCTACGTTTCAAATTCAATTTATTAACCGTTTCTCAAGTCTGGATACGTCCATTGATGAGAATATTTTTTCCCCGTCTCCCAAACGTTGCAAATTAACATTAATACGAATTTGCCCCCTTAAGAAACACGACTCAACAACACAATGCGGTCAGTCTACAGGCGATCAAGGGAGAATCATTACCCATATAAAGTCCCAGTAACAAGCAGTTTATAATCAAGAAAAAAAAAATTTTTTACTTCCTTATAGGTTAAAACAAAAATAATTAAATTACATTATAGTAAAAAAAAATTCCATTTTGGATTCTCCAATCACTTAAAAGCATTCGTTTCGTATCATTATTTAAGGGTAGAGAAACTATTTGCATCGTAGAAGTCGCTATATTTTTTTCGAGTTGGTGGAGCCAAGCAGCGCCGGACCCTCGACGTGGATAGTCACAGCAATATCCCGTAAACGGTGGGACGTCTGTCAAAGTATTTCTTTTCTTAGTATTAAAAATCTAATTCGGCAATTAAATAAAACAAAAAAATAATAAGACGTCTTAGAAACAAACAGAACCCTTTATCGTTATATCGCAATAATAAACATCGTTATTTTTTTCTTTTCTAGTCAGAGATAACAAAATTTTAAGCCTATAAAACGGTATATTTATTATAATGATATAATATTGAATTAGGTTTCATTCTAAGATTTATAATATTGCAATAATGAGTAACCAAGCACTGTTGGGCGGTTTATAATGAATATTTTTTTGTATTGTTGGGGATATACAACGCATCATCCATGTTTCATCCGAGTCGGACATTTTTAATGCCTTAATTAGTTTTTTTTACAGCCCAGAAAGGGGGGAAAAAGAAGAAATTTTGTGATTGGGTGAATTTTCAGAAGAGCAGAGACAGCACGCGCGGGTGAAACGCATCGGAGAGGCTCTAAGATCGGTCATGTCTGAGAGTTGTCCGCTATTCCCATTGGAATAGTCGGCCAGCTGCTTCCTAAACTGGTCGAGGGACGGAGAATGGAATGCTGCGTCCCCACAGCAAACTCCTCTTCCGCTATCCAGGGAAGGGCATGGGACAAGTACCCAATGCCCGACCTACCTGATGCAGGTTTTTCTGGGGTTTTCCCTGCATTTCTTTAGGCGAATGGCGGGTAGGATCCTTAAACCATAGCCCGGGGGGCCCTAGTTAACCCTTGGCTACCTTCTTCTACCCTTCGGCATCCCCCCTTTCAAATCCCTTCCTATGCTATTAAAGGGGAGTTCCCCAATGTAGATCACCCTCATGTAGCCTGTTGCCCAAAAAAAAAAGTTACGTTACTTCAGAGCTGCCTGCTAGGTCTATTCTCTCGCAGGCAGTACCTACGAGGGATGTTCTCTCGCAGGCAGAACCTTGTAATAGAGACACGAAGGGGATGCCTTTTCCTATCTCCGTTTTTGAACTAAGGTTCCCACAAGCCAAGGCACCTCGGCCTGTGGTGAGAGGTGTATGTTCCGGGGTCACAGACCTTGGGCATACGGTAAGAGTTGTCCGCTATTCCTATTGGAATAGACAGCCAGCTGCCTCCTTAACGAGTCGAGGTACGGCGAAGGGAATGCTGCGACCCCACAGCAAACTCCTCTCCCGCTATCGGAAGGGCGTGGGACAAGAACCCAATGCCCGACCTACCTGATGCAGGTTTTTCTAGGGTTTTCCCAGCATCACTTATCGGCGATAGAAAAAAAAAGGCTCACGAGGGACATGCAGAGGTATAGTAGAGAAGCGTCGTTAAAGTTTGTGTCTGCGACCAGGAACGACGTGTCTTGGCCAGCATCGGCGTAGAGGAAGCCGCATCCTATTGCCGACTCACCAGGAATTATTCCACTAGAACGCGGAAGGTTATTAAAGCAAACCCTCATTATTAGCCTATCTTCTTTAGTTGTTCTTTAACCACAATTGTGCTTGCTTCCTAAAATAAACTCCTCATTGCCACGCGTTTACAAGGGGGAACACCATCTTCCCCCCTCCCCTCCCTGTCACCCCCGAAACGGTCTATCGACTGATCAACCAAACCGATGGAAGCCACTGAGCACGTGTCACCGTAAAAACTCGTTATCGACGATAGATAGAGGACGACGACGACGACGCTACAACGATAAAACTCGTCGTTGTGATGGGGAAATATATATATTTTTTATTATAGTCGACAGCAACAGCTGGGCAAAGTGCCAACTGCCATGTGAGATATTGAATACGGTGAGTTAGTCTCGTATGAACTTTTGGCCTCGGAATCGCGTACGAAACCCGAATGTAAAACAATTATTTGCCCCTACAGTAGAAATACCCCACCCCACCCCCCAACCCGCCGGTTTTACATATAAAAATTATTCCAATTTAATATACTTAAGGATTTCCATTATTTTATATATTGTAATGTTTATCAACTTCGTCTTCTCCAGATGCTCCGCACTCGGTGACGTCACGAACGGACGACACGCGTAATTTAGAGGAGTTTCAAATAAAATTACAGGGTACACAAAATCTCAATGTGGTTACTGAATCATAAATAAATTTCTGTGGATCAATCAGTCGATTTATTCTTAATCTTTTATATAATAAAAATGAGTTTAATTTCGGAAATAACCTCAAGCCCTGCGAGGGCTGTTCTCTCACAGGTTGAGCCTAGAAGGAGAGACACGAAGGGGCTACCTTTGGGGATGCCTTTTCCTCTCTCCGTTTTTGAACTAAGGTTCCCACAAGCCGACGCACCTCGGCCTTTTCTGAGAGGTGTTTGTTCCGGGGTCACAGACCTTGGGGCATACGGTAAGAGTTGTCCGCTGTTCCCATTGGAATAGTCGGCCAGCTGCCTCGTAAACTGGTCGAGGCACGGAGAATGTAATGCTGCGTCCCCACAGCAAACTCCTCTCCCGCCATCCAGGGAAGGGCGTGGGACAAGTACCCAATGCCCGACCTACCTGATGCAAGTGATTTTAGGGTTATCACTGCATTACTTTTAGGCTAATGACGGGTAGGATCCTTAAAATATAGCCCGGGGGCCCATAGTTAACCCTTGGCTACCTTCCTCTACCCTTCCGCATTCCTCCATTCACATCCCTTCCTATGCTATTAAAGGGGAGTTGCCACCATGCGGATTACCCTCATGTAGCCTGTTACCCTGAAAAAAAAATAAAAAGGATTTGAATGCCTGAAGGTCTTTCCAGAGTCTCTTCCAACGTGTCGTGACGCAACTTCCCGACTGTTGGGGGCGATATTCACCACCCTTGTAACGTCGCATGGATTTTCCCGTCCAACGTAAACATCGACTTGACAACAACAACTCACGCGACCGTTGTCCACAATCAGAGTCTTCCAAACTGTCAAAGCGGAGACTCTCAAGGTAATGACGGTGTCGATATTCCGGCACTGACGGGAATTAATGAGTGTGCACAGAGACGCCGTTGTTGATCGATGGCGGAACCCTGTCGGCCGTGAAAATGTATCTGGCGACAGAGGGAAATTGACGACGCAGTTTTCAGAGGCGGAAAAGAATAAATAAATCCATTTCAATAAGAAAAACGACGATGACAAATAACTAAATAAAAATAATAATACGCCGGCGACGTTGTCCAGCTCGTCCATAACAAGGCTGGACCATAACAGCAATGGCGTTGCTCATTGTCAAAACCGGATAATTATTAAGGTAGAACAGTTGTTCACAACAGGATCTTTGTTGTCCTTCAACTGCGTAACGCACTATCGAGGGTTATTTTTCCGCTCAAACTTACTCCACGGGTGTGGATTTGTATCAGGAACACACACACACTACCTGAATAGTCGGCCAGCTGCCTCCTAAACTGGTCGAGGCACGGAGAAGGGAATGCCGCGTCCCCACAGCAAACCCCTCGTCCGCCATCCAGGAAAGGGCGTGGGACAAGTACCCAATGCCCGACCTACCAGATGCAGGTTTTTCTAGGGTTTTCCCCGCATTTATTTTAGGCGATTGGCTGGTAGGATCCTTAAACTATAGCCCGGGGGCCCTGGTTAACCCTTGGCTACCTTCCTCTACCCTTCCGCTTTCAAATCCCTTTTCTATGCAATAAGAGGGGAGTTGCCACCATGTGGATTACCGTCATGTAACCTGTTACCTTACAAAAAAATGTATATGACATCAATATTGTGAGATGTAAATAATTAAATTATTTTTAAAGGTATAACCTTTATGTATGGAAGAATACTAATATTTTTTTACTAAAGAGTGGACCTGATGGGGCGAGTCCCTTAAGGGATTTGATTTTGAGCCGTCCAGTGTTGACAAATTTATACCGGTTAAACAAATAATATTAAATTATTTATATATAAATATTATTGAAACTTGGGTGGAAAAGTGAAGAGAATGTTGAAAACAGAAGGTGACGAGATAGGGACATCAAGTGTTAAAAGCCCACAAAATACAAAACAAAACATAAATTTTGGAATGAAACTTACGAGGAACACGGAGAATTTCTCCCTTGTTTGGCGGCGTTTTATTTCCGTCTGTCTGGTGTTTTTCGGGGAGATATTTGTAATCTCCCCCCCCCCCACCCCGCTCCGGCACCACCGAGTGATCCCGTTCCTGTGTTGTCGTAAAGCTGCTTCCCACTAATCACCCGGGGGATTTTCGGGTAATTTAGTCTCTCTGAAACCAGGTTACAAGATTGCCAGTACACACACACACACACACACTCACTCACACTCTCGTATGTCCATGTGTGACGTTGAGTTAACCGCAGCTGTGGACAATGACAACAGTAAACACGTTAAAATATATAATGAATTAGAGCGTTATAAAGGACATTTTAAAGTTACTTTATTCCACAACGTTTTTGGTCATTTTTGTAATTTAATGAGGTCGTTTAAATTATGCTTTTTATAGTAACAATAAATTTAAAAATTCTCATTGATGTGAATTATTTTACTTATTATATAACATCATTATTTAGTTCAATAAATGATAATAAATCAGATGTACAAAAGTCCATGTAAAAACTTCCAACAGGTTAAAGGTACAAGACAAATTTCAAATAATATTATTAGAAGATATTCAGAAGAAACAATTATTTTTCCCGAATGAAAATGACGTAAAAATATGATAAATTTAAGGTATTTACGTAAATACGTAATAAAAATACAATTTTTAGACGTTTCTGCAAATGATTTATTAGGAAGGACAAAGCAATTGCGCCTGAATTTTGTCAGGTATGCAACACGCGGCGCGGATGTGTCACGCAGAGAAGCTGGCTCAACACGGCGCAACCTCCTTCAAGACTCCATATTCTCACACGAGTGACGTCATACAAGGACTTGCATAATTTTTCTATTTAATGCATTCCCGCCCCCACCTCCTACCTCTCCTTTACGGGTACTCCCGTGAAATGCGGCCTGAAATCAGGTATAAAGAACTTGGAGAACGATCACTGTCAAATTCTGCGACCCTGAAACCTTTCAATTCGACGCTAACAATTTCCTATTCATAATATATTTAAAATACCACACGCACCTCTGTATTTGATAGTCTTGGGGTGTTTTACCGATTCAGTGTTTGTTTCGTATCGTAAGTAACATCTATACAAAATTTGGTTGAATTCGCCGCACGTGTTTTAGCTTGTACGATGAACATTGTTTTCCGATTCCAGCCCCCAACTCCTAAGCGTTGAACTACAACTTAAACAGAAATTTTAATCTCATAATTAAACTCAGCGACATTCATAACCCTGGATTCGAATGCAATATCGCTTGTTTTCTCATTATTTTTATGTAACGCCCCTTTCCATGCCTAAAGGGGTTGAAATTATACGCCAAGAAAATCAGGACGACCATTATCAATATCACTGACCCACGAAAAAATATTTATTCAACGCAAATATTTGCCGTTTTAGCTTGTTTGAAAATTCTCACCATTGCCCCTTGGGTGGTAGACAGATTTAATCAAACACCCCCACCCATATTGGTTGAACTACAACTTAACCGTCAAGTAGAGTGTCATAAATAAATTCAGCGACATCCATAACTCTGGATTCGACTCCAATATCGGTTGTTTTTGTGTGTTATTTTTACTTAAACACGCCTCAATCCCCGCCCTTAAGGATTGTCCCCTCCTATGACGAAAATAGCTTAAAATTTTATGCAAACAACATTGGGAGAACACGGTAAATCTCTCTGACAGTGAAAAATGTTTATTCGACGCAGATATCGGCTGCTTTAGCTTGTTTGAAAATTTTCATCCTCGCCCCTTATGGTTGTAAACGTGTGTAACGCACACAGTGTTAGGTTACAGTTCAAAAGAAACGCGTATACGAAATTTGTTCGAAATTTCTGCACGCGTTTAGATTTGTATGTGGAACATACACACACACAAACAAACACTCGATTTGATTTATAAGATTATTAGATTTATTTAGATTCAAAATATAGTATATCTATAATGTAACATATATTATTATAAATCTGATGAGGTTCCACAATAGGGCTGATATATGTCGTTATATTAAATTAATAAAAATTACAATTTTCGGCCTGAATAATAATTCGAGACCGACTGTATTCGGTCGAGAATTGATCTTGAGAAATTTGGAATGATCCAAGAGTACGCGCTGAAATTATTCATTGTTGAGGAGTGATTATTGGCGAGGGCGACACTCTAGCCACTGACCGTTGAATATTTCACGGAGGCTTCTGTTTGCGTTTCCCGTGTTGCGGTCGGCTGCGCATAAACGAGCGACCCCGGGGGAGACAAGCTCTCTGGAAAAAGGGGGAAAAAACCTATACCAGGGTCGCAACCCGCAAGGTCGCCCCGCCAGGACTCTCCCTGAAGCACGGGGAAACGTTACGATCACTGCGGACAGGTGACAATGGAAACAAAATAATTCGGACCGTAGTAGAAAAGAAGAAGTCAAGGGAAAAAAGTAATTAACTGGATCTAAATGCAAAAACCTATGGAAAATGAACAGACTGAGGAGCATCAGGTCGGAGGAAAATCCAGCACCATCCCGTTCAGTGTCGAGAGGAAGACTTCTAGGAGAGGAAAATAGGAAAGTCGATAACGTGGGGGTCTTGGGGAATGAACAAAATCAGAAAGCACTATGAAGTTAAAGATATAGCATAACATAGAACAGCAAGGCTGAGCAGAGGAGCGCCGAGGAGTCCTTACAACCCCAAAGATGGCAGTAGCAAGACTAATTTTAAAAGTTTCTCCTGAGACTGAGAGATTATCAAATTGTTTGAAGGCGGGGAACCAAAAAAGGTTCCAGATCATCCGACGTGAGTCGTAGTGGGGCCCCTCAAAACCGGTTACCACAGGGTTTTTACTCAGATTGCATTGTAACTTGACATGGGTTAAAAAGTGTTTGCGTAGTGTCTCCATCCGATACTCACACTTCATCTCGGGGTTAGAGTGAAACAAAAAATCATCAATGCGCGGTATAGACCAAACTAATAAGACAAATTAATAAATCTATATGACAATATTTAGGGATAGGATACAGAGTATTTTTTTTGGGTGTAGACAGGCTATGTAGAGGGTAATCCACATGGTGGCAACTCCCCTCTTATAGTATAGGAAAGGGATTTGAAAGGGGGGATGCGGAAGGGTACAGGAAGGTAGCCAAGAGGTTAACTAGGGGCCGCCTGGCTGTAGTTTAAGGATCCTACCCGGAATTCGCCTAAAAGTAATGCAGGGAAAACCCTAGAAAAACCTGCATCAGTTAGGTCGGGCATTGGGTACTTGTCCCACGCCCTTCCCTGGATGGCGGGAGACGAGTTTGATGTGGGGACGCAGCATTCCCTTCTCCGTGCCTCGACCAGTTTGGGAGGACTCTGGCCGACTATTCCAATGGGAATAGCGGACATCTCTTACCGTATTCCCAAGGTCTGTGACCCAGGAACATACACCTCTCAGAACAGACCGAGGTGCCTCGGCTTGTGGGAACCTTAGTTCAAAAACGGAGAGGAAAAGGCAACCCCAAACGTAGCCCCTTCGTATCTCTCCGACAAGGTTCTGCCTGCGAGAGAACATCCCTCGCAGGTTTTGTTACTGGTATACTTATCGTATATTAAACACAGTTCAGTTGAGAGTTTTGTATGAAAAATTGCTCATCCCCCACTTAACTGTAGTTTAAGGTTATGTAAAGTCGTAACTAACGACCGACGAACTCTGCTTAATTGCAGCAATAAGTATTAATTCATATTCAAATTAGGATCTATCTCCAAAAAAAAAATATTCCCGTGTTAATTAAACTGGCATTACGCCAAAACGGTCATAAAGTACCTTGGTGTCTTGTCCGTAGCAGGTCTAAAGTGGAGGAGCTTTATCTGTTGGAGCCCACCGGTTGCCTCTCCATTACAGAGAATAATGGAGGGTCTCCCCCGCCACCCCCTCGATACCATCTTAACAAGTGCTCCTGGAAACGATAATTTGCTGGAGGACGTTAACCGAGGAAGTTTGAAGAGAGAGACAGAGAGAGAGGTAGAGAGAGGTTGAGAGGTCGTAACACCTGGTTCTTCCTCCTGGGCCGGGCCGCAGCCACGACAACCCGCAGCCGGAGCCATCTGTGGACGCTGCGGAGAACTACAAGGGGACGCGGGACGTCACCAAGTAAAGTGTGAATATTTATCCCACCTGCAGGGGGACAGAAGGCGGCGCCCAAATCCAAAGGACAATTGTTTTCAAAACAAATGTCTGGGGAGGAATTTCTATTAGTTTGAGTGAAATTCATCATTTCCATTACCTTTCGATTATAGAGAAAGTGCGTCACTTTCTGTAATGTAAAAAAAAAATCATGTAATAAAAATTGAAACCACTAGCAATTAATAATACTCACTCACTATTAACCGGGACTCAAAGTGAATGATTTTAAAAATACCTGTTTACTCCTATTTCCTTTTCAGTAAATAAGAATTAAATACAAATTACTAATTAATATTAATTTTATTAGACTTTTTTGCGTGTCAAGTAATTCATCACACACTACATGCAGTAATCCTCACGAGTCTAAATACCAAACCATCTAAATTATTACTTACTAGGGATACGCAGAATGATAACACAGGTTCTGTGACGCGGCGGATGACGTCACGTTCTCGTCACCTTGACGACGAGAATAAATAAAGCGCTGCAATTAGGCATTTTGTTCTGTGGCAGGTGTGTTTATTTATTTTTTACAAATCTAATTACATATACATACAATTATTTACCTATCACTTTTTTTATCTTTAACAATAATTTTTTTTAAAATACATTTAAACTATTTGTATTCTTTACATCCACAGGCAACTCATTATGCAATTTATTAACCCTCCATCAAACATTGAATTTTTTGTACCTCTTTGATTCAGGTGCTCAATAAAAACAATTTCCCATCCCCTGGTGCTATGATTATGGACATCTAATTTTCTTTTAATAAAAATAACTGCCCCACTTATCTATTCTATAAATAAAAGTCAACACATCATACAAAATTTCGTCCCTAATATACAAAAATTCTAATTTATTTAACTTATCCGGAATCCTACAATATTAATTTTCACTTAAGATAGCTCTTAATCCCCTATTCCATATTACTTCTAATTTATTTATAATATTACTGCATATACAAAACAATAATTAATTATGTATTACGTATATGAGGCACTACTATTGACACAAATACTGAGGGGTTTTTTTACCTTTAAGGGACAAAATATTTCTTAACCTACAGACTACTCCTATTTTTTTATTGCCAATTTATTTTCAATATACTCTGCATGTTTATTAAATTTTAGCTGACTCTCAATAATAATCAACCTCATTTCCTACAACTACATCACACATATGTATAATGTAAGAATGAAAGCTAGGTACAAATTATAATAATAATAAGAAGAAAAGTAACCAAATACAGACAAAATAAATGACCAAAGACTGAAGTGTTTCCCGGTGAAGTTGTTCAATAAATAGTTCTCGGGAATTCACACAGGGGTTTTGCAATATTTATATTTAGACGCAACGTTTCGACGACTGAAATCTCTGTCGTCATCTTCTACGCGAAGTGTTGCGTCTAAATATAAATATGCAAAACCCCGTAAGAATTCCGAGAACTATTTATTGAAAATAAGTGACGATTATAAATACCACATCACGTTTCTGGAAACCTTGTTGCTTTCTTCAATGTAATTCAGTTGAAAAACATGGCCTTTAAGTTTTTTTTCAACTGAATTGTGTAGTTGTGTCGCTCTTGTCTGTCGTTTTTTTTAGTTTTTTTAGCACCTGAAATAAGGAACAAAGTCTCCAGGAACGTTGTGTGGTATTCATATCGTCACTGTCTGTATTAAGCTATTTTTCTTATTATTAATTTTTAATAACAGACGTTAATTTTTTATTTACAAATTATAATACTTAAACTATATTATATTACCCTTAATTAGAAATATCTTTAACCTGTAAAGAACAGGAAAGAATTCGTAAATTATGAAAAGAAACCCAGCGATGTCATAATGTCAGTCCTAGACCAATTTTGATTTGCCCCTGAAATGCAGTCAACCCAAACAACACTTACGGCAGCCCGATTGCGTCGAATAATCTCATTATTAATTATGTACATTTTCATTGCAATAAATGTAACTGCTTTCCGTTACATGTTACATGCAATGACACATTTCACATATTTTAAATCTTGCAACACTGCTCACTTGATACACGACTGGCAATGTAAATTTTTTCAGCTGAAAACATATTTACTAAGTGAACAAGCTTAAATCCGCTGTTCGCTCACAGATGGCGTTGAGTTTTCATAATACTCCAGGAAAATACTCTGGAAAAAAAATATTTCAGGTCTGTTATTGGTCGTTAAATACGTCTGATTTATTTGTTTTACTGAAGTTGTCATTATAAAATATTAATGTAGTTGTTAAATGAAAGAAGTGGAAAAATCAAGTTCAGTTTCTTTCGCCTATTGAAAGTGTCTATTAGAATCCTCCAGTAAGACTTATTCCAAAAAAACAAAAAGACATCTGTAACAAGTCGTAATATATTTACGAATAATTATATTTTAAAATGGCGTCTGTCACGTTTCCTGCGAGCTCTTAAACAGCGCTTATAGAATATACGAGTCACGTGATTACTTCAAAGTGGACTGATCTTGATAAGTGGAAGTGACTGTATTCAGAAGGGACGTCAGGAAATTATCTGATTCCGTTCTTTTGACAGGTCCCTTCCGTTGCTCGTGAAAGCGCGGGATGTGTCGCTGATAGCTCCAACTGCCTTTCAGCACAATTCACTAAGCGAGCGGGGAAAAAAATAAGAATAATAACGCAATAAATACTACGGCAGAGGCAGACGGTCGAGGAAACACCAGACAATATCGATTAAAATATTAATTTCTTTTCGGGTATAAATAATATCGTATCACTTCCCTTACATTACAAAAACTGAACAATTTTTTTTATTAATAAGCAAACTGCAAAGATTACATTAATGCTGATTATTAAATATGGAATACCACAGGGGTCAGTGTGAAATTACCAAAAATTATACACGGAACTCTACGGAACTGGAACTAGAACAAATAAAAATAACAGTAATCTAAAACTCTAACTGGAGTGACACCATTCAATAATATAAATAATAATATATGATATGTAATATACTATTTTCCTATAAAGACTGCAGTGCTTGTTACATGGGACAAACAAAAAGAGCCTCAAAAGCTCACCTGAGTGAAAATATTTGTAAAAATTGTTAAAAGCAACATCAGTTGTCAGTAACTCAAATAATAGGGATAATGTTAAATATTTTATTCTGAAATCAGATACAATAATAATAATAATAATATGAGAAACGTTCCACATTAAATCCAATTTTGTTCATCCATTAATGTTTTTAAGCGTTGCAAATCTTCTCAAAAAAACCTCCTTTTTAACATCGTTCTTTCAGTTTATTTGTAGTGGCACACCTGATTAAGTCCACGGATTGTGGATGAAACGTCGTGTATCAGAAATTTTTTTTGTTCATATTATAATATACAAATTTTTAATATTTAATACTTAAATGACTCATTGGGTATTAAATATTATTAATTTTTCTACATGTCAGTAAACAACAATATAAATTTATTATTATATTCGTTTTGGTTGTTTGTTTCATCAACTATAAATTAGGGGTTGACAATATCCCTGCTCTCACAAACTGAACGCGTATACTTTGTCTCGAATTAAAGTTTTAGTCTGTCTTTCGATGTTGTAATATCTTTTTAAAAATGTTATATACGTTATTTCTGTATTTTGTTATTTATTCTAAGATCCCTTTAGTTTATCTTCCGATGTTGTAATATCTTAAAAAAAATTATTTACGTCATTTCTGTATACTATTCGTTATTTTAAGATCCCTTTAGTTTATCTTCCGATGTTGTATTATCTTTAAAAAATTATTTACGTCATTTCTGAATATTATTCGTTATTCTAAGACCTCTTTAGTTATCTTCCCATGTTGTAATATCTTTAAAATACTTATTTACGTCATTTATGAATATTCTTATTTATTCTAAGACCCCTTTAGTTTATCTTCCGATGTTGTAATATCTTTAAAATACTTATTTACGTCATTTATGAATATTCTTATTTATTCTAAGACCCATTTAGTTTATCTTCCGATGTAGTAATATCTTTAAAAAAATTATTTACGTCATTTCTGAATATTATTCTTTATTCTAAGACCCCTTTATTTAATTTTCCGATGTTGTATTATCTTTAAAAAAATTATTTACGTCATTTATGAATATTATACTTTATTTTAAACCCCTTTAGTTTATATTCCGATGTAGTAATATCATTAAAAAAACTATTTACGTCATTTATGAATATTATTCTTTATTTCAAACCCCTTTAGTTCATCTTCCGATGTTGTAATATCTTTAAAATAATTATTTACGTCATTGATGAATATTATTCTTTATTTTAAACCCCTTTAAATTATCTTCCGTTGTACTAATATCTTTATTAAATTATTTACGTCATTTATGAATATTATTCTTTATTCTAAGACCCCTTTAGTTTATCTTCCGTTGTAGTAATATGTTTAAACAAATTATTTACGTTATTTCTGTATAATATTCTTTATCCTTAAACCCCTATAGAAATAAATACACACAGACGATTCTTAATTTGAGAAATATATGTGATTAAAATTTAAGCCTATGAAACCGAAAATACTGCGGCCTAAAAAAAAAGCTAAAGATTTTTCCATCATTTAAAAATCCTTTAATAAGCATTTAGCAGTTGAGATGAGGTTTTTAAGTGTTGAAGGAAGAAGGCTTGGAAACAAGCCCGTGTTCGTTAGTACCGGTGTGACGTCATCGCGACCTGCTACGTCATTCAATATGGCGGCACGTTTTTTTTCTTCTCATTACTTTAGTTGGCTTCTGATATTTTATAATCAGTGCTGATAATAATTTTTTTTTCCCTGGCAGGGTACGAGTTATTTTGGGAGGTAAAACGGAGCCGTGCCACACACACACACACACACACACACAGGTGTAGTATTGATCGAAATTCGTTTTCCAAATTTGCTTGTCGAACAGTTCCCGCGTACGTTTTTTCTACGCCCCCAGGCCGTAGTCACGTTAATTAGTTTACGTTAGACGAGATTATGGTGAATCATATCAGATCAAGCGCTAATTAAACCTCTATTCGCGTGCGTCAGACTCGATTATGTCGCAGTCGATGACGTAACGTTGTTATCGATTGATTTTTATTTCTCGTCTCCTAAAAATAAAAAAAAAGAACACCTAATATGGTTCATTGCGGAACGTAACACAAAAAGCAATTACTCGGTACGAGTTTAGTACGTAGCTAAAAAAACCGACAGCAACGTTCAATGTTAGTTTTGATCTACTATTATTAAAAATAATGCTGCAATTATGTAAATGAAGGGGAAGTATTTTTAGGTTGAAGTTGATTGATGAAGAAAAAATAATTATTATCGTCATTTCACTGTAAAAGATCTCTTATTCATTTAATTACAGCCTTAGTTAAATTACTTTGATATTAAAAATACACCGCCTTGTACCAGAAAATTATGTTGTAATTTTTTTTTAATCGAAACATTAAATGAACGACGTTTCGTCCCGTTTTTAGGACATCTTCAGGCTTAACCCACAATTACATATTAATCAATAACATTCGGAGACGGCAGTCAGCATAAAATAATGATGACCTGACCATCAAAATTTTTTTTAAAAAAAAAAATAAACATTGAACTTGATGAGGTCGCAAATTAAGGGATGAAACGTTTTTTAATTTAATAAATTATTTTTTTCTGACTTAAAAATTGGCTCATGTTTATTTATTTAATTAATATCATAATTATTTACAAACATTTTAGAGGTTAAATTACAAAAAGTATTTTAATTTTAATTATAATCATGCAAAACAATTTAGAGACAATTGTCATCAAAAATATTTTGATGGTCAGGTAATCATTATTCTATGCTCACTGTCGTGTCCGAATGTTATTGATTAGTACGTAATTGTGGATTAAGCCTGAAGATGTCCTGAAAACGGGACGAAACGTCGTTCATTTAGTGTTTCGATTAAAAAAATCATTTTCTGGTATAAGGCGGTGTATTTTAATATCAATGTAATTTAACTTAGGCTGTAATTAAATAAATAAGAGATATTTTACAAGGAAATGACGATAATAATTATTTTTTCTTCATCAATCATCTTCAACATAAAAATACTTCCCCTTCATCCACATAATTGCAGCATTATTTTTAATAATAGTAGATCAAAACTAACATTGAACGTTGCTGTCGTTTTTTTTTAGCTACGTACTAAACTCGTACCGAGTAATTGCTTTTTGTGTTACGTTCCGCGATGAACCATATTGAGTTATCTTTTTTTTTTAGGACACGAGAAATAAAAATTAATCGAAAACAATTGTCATTTTTATTTCTGGGATACCACCGTAATAATAATAATAACATTACATTTGGTATTTTTTTTTATATTCGTTACGTTTCTGTTGAATCTACCATTCGAGGTTAGTTGTTCTTTTATCAATTCCTCACGCGGCCCCTGCACAGTACTAGAAACCCCTCCTTTAACAAAGTTCCTCTCGCCCCTCTTTTACGCCGCCGCTCTTTATCTTACCACCCCCCACCCCCCTCTTAACATTAAACAGAAACAAGGTTCCATTTGCACTCGGTTCGCTTTGCCACCGCCACCGCCAGACTAAACGCCAGACTAAACGCCTCTTTTAATTGAGCCTTTTTACAAGTTCAGTCTCCTTTGGCACTCCAACGATCTGACGATTGCACGCAACATTAATTTTGAATCCCATTTTGGTAGGTTGCCTCCTTTCATATATATATTTTTGTTTTTTTTTAAAAAAAGAAGAGGGTTTTCTGTGTATATTAACTTCGGCTGAATCACAGCAGACTCAATGCACCATTGAGGAGTGTTTGCTCTGAATAGAACCAAGAAAAGGCAGTAAACTTTGTTTTATTTATTTTGTATTCTAGAAGTTTCTTCCCACAACTGCCTAAACGCTAACAGAGAAAACATCCATAGACCTGGAAAAGAATCAATTTCTTATAACACTGTGAACATTAATTTGTCTTCATCATTTTATCCTCCCCATTTAGCATGTTTGCCAATTCTGTTTTTTTTGTCTTAATAAATATTCCACTACCTTCGACTTTCCTCCCTCAAGATTATTTCATAGCATTCTTCCTTCACAACTCTATTTAATTCCTTCCTCCCCATGCTGAAATCTGTGTTTATTTATAATTCCTGAATTATTTATTAAATTAAGTGATGAAACGTTTTTGTCTTAATAAATCTTCCACTACCTTCGACCTTCCTCCCTCAAGATTATTTCAAAGGATTCTTCCTTCACAACTCTATTTAATTCCTTCCTTCCCATGCTGAAATCTGTCTTTATTTATAATTCCTGAATTATTTATTAAATTAAGTGATGAAACGTTTTTGTCTGAATAATTATTCCACTACCTTCGACCTTCCTCCCTCAAGATTATTTCAAAGGATTCTTCCTTCACAACTCTATTTAATTCCTTCCTCCCCATGCTGAACTTTGTCTTTATATATTATTACTGAATTATTTATTAAATTAAGTGATGAAACGTTCTTAATGGAATACATTGTCTTTTTTTTCTGAATTAAAATAATCTACTGTCTATATATTTTCTCATTAGTAAAAATACATATGTCTTTATTTTCATCAAAAAATATACTATATGCAATCATTAATCTATATTTACTGCATACACTCCCTTAAATTCATGTGTGTGTGTGGGTGTGTGTGTGTGTTAATTAAGGTATTTATTATGGTGCTATGAGGCAATCATTTTTTCAAATTTAACGAATGATGAACATACAAAAACTGACTTAATTAAAAATATTTTCTTGAAGAAACTGAATCACAGTCATCAGTTACCTTCATCAGTTCATATTTAATCTATGGGGTTATTAAAATATTCAGCACATAAAAAATTTGGAATGAAAAGTTTTAACAATATAAGAAAAGGAAATAAAAATGGGCTTACGTAACAATATTCTGGAGCAACCGAAACATTCAAAAGTTATTTGTAAGTTGTAAGGTGAAACTTTCAATCTCATTAAACTTTTAAAATACAGTCATCATTAACAATTTAAAAATTGACACAGAATATCTTCAACAATTCATGTAGTGGAAGTTGAGCTCATTGTACTTGTAAACATAATAAATTTAATAACAAATGGTCAAGTGTTCATCATAAATAAGGCCTCGAGTCCTTGAATTTACAATAATTTAATTAATTGTCACTGATTAAATGGTAACTGTCCATAGTTTTTCACTTCTCATGTATGATTTATTTCACTATATGCTGCACATTCTATGCTCTTCATCCATGAAGCACATTTACAACCTTATTGAAATATTTCTATTTAAGTCTTGTGTAAATGTCACATTTTCTTCTTTTCCTTTTACCAAATTTATTGGATTTTGTGAGAGATTTGTTGTTAATCATTTTCAATCTTTCCTTGTTACAAAAATAGTCACCATTTCCTATTAAAGTTCTTCATATGATTTGATTTTACCACATTACTTGTAGTGATATATTCCAGAATTGATGTTTAAGTAATGTAGACATAAGAAAAAATATATTCCCATTAAGTGTATGAGAAGGTCGACTGAGAAAAAGTCAGTAAGATGGTAGTTGTCACTCTGGTTTTATAGTTTTGTAAATCCTGAAAGTTTCCTTTCCTTGTAAACAGAAAAATAATTCTATGTTGATATTACATTTGATGTTTTTTTTAAAAAAAAATAATAATAGCTACAATCAATTAAATGAAATATGTCTCCAAAACTATGGAAAAAGACATTTTCAGATTAATATCGATTGTTGTAGTGAAATTTACAAAGTGTTTCGATGCTGTATTCTGTAAGTTAAAAAACCAATGTGATATAAGCACTAGAAATCTGATTATTTTTTAGTCTCAAAAGTCATATTAGCTTAGAATTATCATATGGATTTTTACAAAAGTCAAAATGTGTTAGCAGAAGGTTTTTGCAGCCTGCTCGCCTGTATAAGTGTCCAGATAAGCACTCAATGAGCTGAAACACACTCTACAATTTACACCCTTGTGCCATCAATAGAGTCTGATTTGTTACAAACAAGCTATAAAATAAACTCAGAAATATCCATTTAAAAATGAATCAAATGTGTAGAATATGGTAGAAATATTTCACATTATTTTGTCAATTTAATGAAAAATTATTATATTTCAAACAAACGCCCAAATCTTCACTTCACTTCACTCAATTTAACCATAAACAATTACTACAACACTTTGTTGAAAGCAAACAATTCATAATGCAATGATTGTTTGTGAAAGTCTGTGACTGAAAACTTAAAATGTGATACCACATAATTCAAAATAAGAAGAAATATTAAAATATCATAATGAAAACACAATTAGAACAGAATAGTAAAACTGATCCTTTATTGGAAGAAAATTTTATTATAGTTTTTATAATACATGTTTGCATCATTCATTATTCTTTATATTCATTCTTCCTCAAAGACAGCATCTTCCACCTCCTTCAAAGAAATCTGAAGCACTACAAACTATAGCTTTATAGTTTTCTCCCCACTATATTGAACCTAAATCGTACACTGATACTTTGACCATTTCCAGAAAGACTTCACAAAGCCTTTCAATTTTACACTTGTTTCTCTCTTTTTTTTAACAGTAACAATGTGTTATTAATTTCCCTAGCTGTTAAGCAATAAAATTCATAGATATTTTTCCTTTAAACTACCAAGTGCTTTAAACTCTAGTTTAACTACAAAGTGTTGCATTAGTGATGAACTCACAGAGGTAAAGCAATTATGTCTATCACGATATATGTGATGGTGGGGATTCGAAAGGGTTCCTTTTATGAGAACTATCATTCCTAATAAACAAATAACATACAAAAATAAAATTCCTCAAGCTGAAAAGTGATTCATCTGGTTGAAACTAAATTGAAACAATACTTTTCTTCTAGAAATTACTAAGCATATGATTAATACAGTTATAAATTGGTTTCCTAAAAATGAATTTGCTCTGATAAAATGCATTCTGACCTCTTTCAGGCATACAAATCTACACAGATTAACCAGAAAGGTTGAAAGGTTTATAAAGTATAAAGTACAAAAATTCTAGGGCTTTTCAATGGAAAATATATTAAGCTATATGACAAATTTGTCAAATTAGGTATTGTACACTCTTTGAAATGACCAATTATAACAAATTTAGTAATTACAATTAAACATATGAAATGAAATACATTTACATAATACAGTAAAGTTTTCATTACACAAAACAAAAATAGGAGTCAATAGGAATGGCATCTTTTAACAGTACTTCCTGACTAATATTAAAGAATCGAGGAGCACTCGTATGTTGGAAATGTGAACTGAAAAAATTTCAACTATGTCTTGCTTGACAAATAAGTTTACAAAAGACAACAATTATGGTAAAAAGAACTGTTGACGTTGACGAACAGGGAAAACCAAAAACAGGCTCCAAGTTTTTAATTTTATTAAATAATTAGTCGGAAGCTTTCAACTCTTTTGTTACAATCATGATTTTTTATTGTTTGATTGTTCTTTCAGGTTGATTATAACAAAAGAGTTGAAAGCTTCTGACTAATTAATTCATAAAATTAAAAACTTGGAGACTTGTTTTTGGTTTTTTTCTGCTCATCGAAGACAGCAATGTGAATTATCAGCCTGAACTGTTCCTTATTTACTCATATTTATTATTACATTTATATCATGCCCCAAATTCTTTTTCATTGGTCACCAACATATAAAAAAAACTTTGTAATTGTTATTATTTGTAAATGAATTAACAGTTGTTGTCAATTTATTTTATTATTTATTATGTTTGTCATATAATTGTTTATTAGTTAGTTTATATTATTAATTACATCAAATTACAATTAATTTCGCCTTACTTCAGTATTGATTTTAAAAAATACAGATTTAATATTAAACGATTTAGGTATTTTCTTCTAAATACTTCTGTTTATGCATTTTGCTTCATTAATTTTATTTAATTATAATTACAGGTGAAACAACAAGTGTAAATACTTGGGGTCTCTTTCCACATTGCTGAAGCTTTACTTCTCCTAAGTAACTTTTCTTCGGGTCTAGATTTTATTAATTAAAAATTTATTATTTTTTTCTATCATGATGCATTTATGCTCTTGATAAAAACCTCCAAGTCAACCCCCAAGTTTTACATTTACTTTAGTATTATTTTCTTCTGTGTGTGTGTGTTTTTCTTCCCCTCACGTCGCCCTGTTTCGTGTCCAATAAAAAAAATAATCTGATCCTCCTCCTCCTCCTACTCTGATTTGATGACTGCGGCATAGAAATCTCCGGCAGCGCTTATTACGTCGAAACCAAAAATAACTGTTGATCGATTCTGCCAGCGAAGTCTGAAAACTAAACTCCTGCAGAGGTGTGATGAGCCTTTCAGACACTTTGATTCAAACCAGATGGATTTTTAACTTATAATTTACAGCAATTGATTCTCAGTGGGAGTGTAATGGCTTCTTCAAATATATATATATATATATATATAAATATATATATATATATATATATATATATATATATATGTTGAATAATGAATAAGAAATATATCCAAATACAGGCAAAAAGGGGTAATATAAATATCACACAACGTTATGGGATCCTTGTCCCATTTTTTTCTTGTTAAATAAATATATATATATATATATATATATATCTGAGGGGAAGACGACATCCGATTGCTGACCAAGGAGAGGTGTGAGGGGAAGACGACATCCGATTGCTGACCAAGGAGAGGTGTGAGGGGAAGACGACATCCGATTGCTGATCAAGGAGAGGTGTGAGGGGAAGACGACATCCTATTGCTGACCAAGGAGAGGTCTGAGGGGAAGACGACATCCGATTGCTGACCAAGGAGAGGTGTGAGGGGAAAACGACATCCGATTGCTGACCAAGGAGAGGTGTGAGGGGAAGACGACATCCGATTGCTGACCAAGGAGAGGTGTGAGGGGAAGACGACATCCGATTGCTGACCAAGGAGAGGTGTGAGGGGAAGACGACATCCGATTGCTGACCAAGGAGAGGTGTGAGGGGAAGACGACATCCGATTGCTGACCAAGGAGAGGTGTGAGGGGAAGACGACATCCTATTGCTGACCAAGGAGAGGTCTGAGGGGAAGATGACATCCGATTGCTGACCAAGGAGAGGTGTGAGGGGAAAACGACATCCGATTGCTGACCAAGGAGAGGTGTGAGGGGAAGACGACATCCGATTGCTGACCAAGGAGAGGTGTGAGGGGAAGACGACATCCGATTGCTGACCAAGGAGAGGTCTGAGGGGAAGAGGACATCCGATTGCTGACCAACGAGAGGTGTGAGGGGAAGACGACATCTGATTGCTGACCAAGGAGAGGTGTGAGGGGAAGACGACATCCGATTGCTGACCAAGGAGAGGTGTGAGGGGAAGACGACATCCGATTGCTGACCAAGGAGAGGTGTGAGGGGAAGACGACATCCGATTGCTGACCAAGGAGAGGTGTGAGGGGAAGACGACATCCGATTGCTGACCAAGGAGAGGTGTGAGGGGAAGACGACATCCGATTGCCGACCAAGGAGAGGTCTGAGGGGAAGACGACATCCGATTGCTGACCAAGGAGAGGTGTGAGGGGAAAACGACATCCGATTGCTGACCAAGGAGAGGTTTGAGGGGAAGACGACATCCGATTGCTGACCAAGGAGAGGTCTGAGGGGAAGACGACATCCGATTGCTGACCAAGGAGAGGTCTGAGGGGAAGACGACATCCGATTGCTGACCAAGGAGAGGTTTGAGGGGAAGACGACATCCGATTGCTGACCAAGGAGAGGTGTGAGGGGAAGACGACATCCGATTCCTGACCAAGGAGAGGTCTGAGGGGAAGACGACATCCGATTGCCGACCAAGGAGAGGTGTGAGGGGAAGACGACATCCGATTGCTGACCAAGGAGAGGTCTGAGGGGAAGACGAATGCTGGTACCAGACGGACAATGTGTGAGTAACCAAATTTTAATTATAATAACTGTGAACATTAATTAAAGGATAGAGTCAGATTTCGTTCGTTCGCTTTCTTCTAGTTTTCTTTCATTGATCGAGTTATTGTTTTAATTTTAAACAAAACAATATTTTGAAATGTTATTAATTAGTCAAATTCTACTTTTGTCGTGTCCTAATCATCAAACCCAGTAAAGAACCTGAAGATATTAATTGTAATTGTTTTGATTATTGAAGCCACAATTTGTTAATAAATTATATTTTATTTGTAAATTCTTGTTTAATCATTCATTTAATTAACGCCTATCCTGTTGATTAATATTTCATTTAATAAAGCCTACCAATTTATTATTATAATATATATATATATATATGTATGTATGTATGTATGTGTGTGTGTGTGTTGTTCCCAAAATCTGCTCGACCAAAGCTTGAGGACCTTCACACACTCACATCTTGTGTAACCAGAGATTACAAAATTAGGACAGCTTGGCAGGATTACGCTATTTGCACATTATTGAGACACTCGTTATCTTTATTATACGTCCTTGGTGGCAATTTCGCTATCCGGCAAGTAAACGAGGAAAAACTCTAATCATGTAGGGTGACAAAAGGACTAACAACATGACCAAGTCGAATGAGATGAAGGCCATAAAGAATCAAGGAATGTAGTTTATGCAAGTGTTTGTTGAAATTTTTTTTAGTACCTCATAAATTACAGGTACGAAGGTGCCTTACACATATGTCGATTTCCAGCCTCCACTCTTGCTTACTACAGCTGTGGACAGGTTTGCTAGTAAATCTGCATATATTTGTATGCCTCATACAGAGCTCTATATTTTTTTTAAAACATGGCCGAAAACAGAGGGGGGGGGGGCTCGTGTCCAAACTGTGTTACCTCTTGTTAAACTTGGGGAAACTAAACGATACCATTAGAGTTTTGAGGACACACGTGTCAACACATGTGTAAATAAATATATTGCTTGGCTTCGTTACAAAAATGAATCTTCTATTAAAAAAAATATAACTTTATGCCTCTTCTCAGTTGAAGTAACCTTAATCGTTGGTTCAATACTAATAGATTTATTATTTACTAGCTGGGTGCCCGGCGTTGCCCGAGATGTCATTTATCTATAACCCCCGATATGACTCCAATTTCGGCTGCTTTTGCGCAATTTTTATGTAACGCTACTCGAACCCTAATCATTATAATTAACTCTGAAAAATATTTCTTCAACGCAAATATCTGGCCGTGTTTTGCATGTTCCAAAATTTGCACCCCCGCTACCCCTGCATCTGAGAGGGGGGTAAATGCCAATTTGAATGTTGTAACTAAACACAGTGACTTCCATAACCTTTGATTTGACTCCAATCTCGGTTGTATTCGCGTTATTTTACTGTAAAGCAACCCCACCCAAAACCCGAAGGGTGTCCTTTTCACAGGGCGTAGGGGATGAAAATTGTATTCAGATAACATTGGTAGGAACACTATCAATATCTTTGATCACTAAAAATATTTATCCGACTCAAATATCGGCTGTTTTAGTATGTTTAAATATTTCCACCCCCGCTTCTGGGGGTGGAAGACGCGTCTCACCCCCCGACAGTGTTTGTTTCCTGGTCGCAAAGACACACGTGTACGAAATTTGGTGAAAATTGCTCGACTGGTGTAGATTTGTATTTTATTTAGAAAACGTTTGTATGGGAAATAGAAAAGGGCTGTTTTTAGGGTTTTCCCGGAAATTATTCGATTTTTTCCCGCCTTTTAAACCTTCCCTAGACCTCCACGAACATTTCAAGACTAAGATAAGATAAATCCGTTCAGCCGTTCTCGAGTTTTAGTGAGACTAACGAACAGCAATTCATTTATATATATATAGAAGATTCCATTAGTCCTCGGTGGTCGAGAAATAGGATACGTCAACATGTAAGGTTAGATGAAAATCAGAAAATTCCCACTCACCCTCAGCACAAAACGCCTGGTATATCTCTCCATAATTCAACCCACCGGGTCCTAAGCCTTCATCCATATGGGGAGCTACAGCCAAAACATAATCCTTCGCACCATCACCAACTCTCCCTGGTACCTCAGAAATTCCATCATCCACCACAACATTAAACTTCCCCAAGTCAACTCAATAATCACCAAATCCGTAACCTCATTAATCAAAAGCAACCTTCAACCATCCTAACACCACCACGATCCAGCAATTCCATTGCAACCCTCCCTCGTCCACCCCGACACGCACGTCGCCTCAAGAGAAAACGCCCTATCGACCACATCCTTCCCCCCAGAACACTCTGGCACCTCCTAACCCACCCCACCCACCCACTCCATCCATCCCATCAAATGCAACACCACCAGCGAACCCTCATAACCCAACAATGTTTGCCCCCTCAGACACCCAAATTAAAATACATGAATTGGATTAACTTAAGTGACAAGTTTCCAGGTTAATTATGTACAGGATTTTAATTGTATATATTCTAATACTCTATGTATCAACAAATAATCTTAAGATACAAGTTTTGTTTAAGAAAAAAAGAGAAGAAAATTACATAGTTTAAAAAACAAACTTTTAACTACGTTAAAGTTACTAAACTAACTCCATGGCTCGACAAGGGCCTTGGTCAACCGAGACGGCTGCCAGGCTGTCATCTTACATGACACATTCTGGATCCAGGAGTGACACCTGGTCAGAGTGTCGATTCTCCCACAAGCCTTAACCCCCAGTTTTCTTGACCAGGACGAACACATGCCTCCCAAGCCGGGATTCGAACCCGGGACCTCTGTGATGCGAAGGCAATGACGCTGGCCACTACGCCACAGCAGGCCGGCTTTAATATAACAGTAATTATTAATTAAAGAAATGATTAATTTTATTAATGAAATATAAACCATTCAAGTGAAACAAATATATATATGAATGTATGAACACGTCCAAATTAGTCAGAAATAATTTATTTGCAAAAAAAAAAACTACTTAAAAATCAACTCTTGTTGTACACTTGATGACTTTCCCAGATTGGCCAAGTCTGCATATTTCATGTGCGTTATCACACCTGTGCATATGTCTAACTCGTCTGACAATAATATTAATGTCCCTTACATCAATCACCGTTCACTTGCACAAGGCCTTCAGAAGCTCTAATTGCAAAATCGAATGTCTCTCTCTTCCCTCAAGGCAGAATCTTGGAGCGTCACTTAACAGTGTTTCTACTTTTGCTTGTAGAATTCTCCTTTCAATTTTTCCCCTTTGAATCAGACAGATAAGATTCATTAACAAGGGTACTCGAGGACACAGTTAAATGATTAGACACGTGTACCACAACGTATGAATCACTGTATGGTGGTGACAGCGTGTCGATTGAAAACCTGGAATGACCCTAATCTGTCGGACTTCAAATTGAGTAACATCATACCCGAAAGTTGTTTGTTTTTTTCCAGAATTTTTTATGCCGTGATGATGATGGATGATGATGTCTTTCCTCTGATCGCTGATCGAAACGAATTTGGTTTCAATCGCTCGCATCTTATTTAATTTCCCCCTCCCCTTTCCGAAACTACATCTCACAATTTTAATTGTATGTCATTTCACAGGACGATGAGGAAAAATCCCTATAAAACTATTCCACACAAACCTTAAAGAATTACAAGGGAGAGATTCGGTAATGAAAGAAAATTAGACAAGTGAAAAAATTTTCAGCTATTTGCCGACGGACTTTAAGAAGATAATTTAAGGAATTATAAATTTTCAGACAGAGGGATTTCGACCTAGGTGTCATAGTCATTCTGTAAATTTGAAAAAAAACCACATGAGGACAGAGATGTTTAACTTAGGTTTTACCAATCTTCAGTTACAGTAAAGCACTTGTCATTTGTATATAAAAAGAAAAAAGGTCATAATTATAATATATATATTGTAATACCAATTAAAGAGGCCATTAATTGTTTTAATATAATTGGATTGTTAGCGGCAAGAATTTTGAAAGTAACAATCACGGCCCTTTGTCGGCTAATGATGCCGGAAAATGCGCGCGCGAGTAGGAAGTCAGTCTGCGGCGAGAAGCGAAACAGATCAGGCCACACGGGAACTGAAAACGTAGAATGAGGATTTTTTTTCCAGATAGCAGGTTACATGAGGGTAATTCACAAGGTGGCAACTCCCCTTTAATAGCATAGGAAGGGATTTGAAAGGGGGGGATGCGGAAGGGTAGAGGAATTTAGCCAATGGTTAACTAGGGGCCCCCGGACTACATTTTAAGGATCCTACCCGGCATTCGCCTTAAGAAATGCAGGAAAAAACTAGAAAAACCTGCATCAGGTAGGTCGGGCATTGGGGTACTTGTCCCACGCCCTTCCCTGGATTGCGGGACAAGAGTTTGCTGTGGGGACGCAGCATTCCCTTCTCCATGCCTCGACCAGTTTAGGAGGCAGATGGTCGATTGTTCCAATGATGCTGATCTAAAAGTACGAATAGCGCGGTCCAGGAAGTCCAACTGCGAGATCTGTTAGTTTTACATAAAACGCGAGTGAACAGTTTGACGGAGAGACTCAAATAATAATCGCAAAGTTGGAACCAAAGGGTTTTGCTTCACACAGACTGAAGTAAATTCCGCATAGAGGCACCAAGGAGACCTAGTATGTCCGAGGGCTGACTGAGCGGCGGCTGATCCAAAGTTCCAGGTGGCAGAGAACGAGAACATCGACCGTGTGTATTGAAACATTAATGTGTAGAATCAGTGAATAATGGCCTTTTTTTAGTGAGTGTTGTCCTCAAGCTCCAAGAATCAGATCTGGTACCAGAAAGACAATTCGTGAGTACAAAACAATTATTTTAAAATCTGTAAACGAGGATTAAAGGTAGAGGTCAGATTTCGTTCGGTTTTCTTCTCATTTCGTTTATTTTCATACTGTATTAAGTTAGCTTCAATGATTTAGTTTATTAAATTGGATTGTTGTGACTATCAAACCGAGTAATGACCCTGAGATAAAGAGAATTGCGAGGTATTTGATTGTAAAATATATAAAGTTGTACTTTTTTCTAGAACGCCACGAATTGCAAAATTGAAATAAAATATTTGTATGTTAACTTATTGAAATTCGGCGTGTAAAGGTAGGGATGACAATTTGTACCTTTAAAGAATAAATATTTAAATCTTAATAATTTTGTTAATTAATTCTTTTAATTAAGACCACTTTTAAATTATTACAATATATATTCGTCCGTCCCAACTTCTACAAGTGCGTTCGTTTAACGAGCAATTAACTGTGTTTACTTGGGGGTAAAACAAATACAACAAGTCGAAATAAAATCGAATAAGCAAACAACCTGAATCGATATAAACTGGCCCAGTGTTACAAGTTACCGTAATTCAGTATGTAGTCAAATTATTTATTATAGCGCTCCTGCTACACAACCTTCGTTTTTATATATATAATATATATATATATATAATAGAATATATATATATAATAAAAGATTAATATGAAGAGCTCGGCCTGTTCTGAGAGGTGTATGTTCCGGGGTCACAGACCTTGGGCATACGGTAATAGTTGCCCGCTATTCCCATTAGAACAGTCGGCCAGCTGCCTCCTAAACCGGTCAAGGTACAGAGAGGGTAAATCTGCGACCCCACAGAAAACTCCTCTCTCGCCATCCAGGGAAGGGCGTGGGACGAGTACCAAATGCCCGACCTACCTGATGCAGGTTTTTCTAGGGTTTTCCCTGCATTACTTTAAGGCAAATTGCCGGGTAGGATCCTTAAATCATAGCCCGGGGGCCCCAGTTAACGCTTGGCTACCTTCCTCTACCTTTTAGCATCCACCCTTTCAAATCCCTTTCCTATGCTATTAAAGGGGAGTTGCCACCATGTGGATTACCCTCATGTAGCCTGTTGCCCCTAAAAAAATGCTTCGGTGAGCCACAGTTGTGTATATAGAAAGTGCTGCATTTAATTTAAAATTATTTTACATAATTTAACCTGGTCGTTGGGGAAGTTGAGTATAACCAACATAACATTTGTCACAGTTACTGTTACAGATTAGGTTATGGATGTCCTGAAAATTAATTTCAACTTTTAAATTTGTAAATAATTTTTTTCCTTTGGTTATTTGGTTTCGTAGAAAATTTAATATCATTAATAATAATTAATAAAAGATTTTTAATAATATTATAAATGATTAAACACCTTTTCTTTTAATTCATAATACATAATAAAAAATTTTATTGCAGTTCTAAATTACATTAAAATGTCATGATTTTTTTAAGAAAATTTTTTTTAGGGTAACAGGCTACATGAGGGTAATCCACATGGTGGCAACTCCCCTTTAGTAGCATAGGAAGGGATTTGAAAGGGAGGATACGGAAGGGTAGAGGAAGGTAGGCAAGGGTTAACTAGGGGGCCTAGGCAATAGTTTAAGGATCCTACCCGGCATTAGCCTTAAAGTGATGCAGGGAAAACCCTAGAAAAACTTGCATCAGGTAGGTCGGGCATTTGGTACTTGTCCCACGCCCTTCCTTGAATGGCGGGAGAGGGGTTAGCTGTGGGGACGCAGCTTTCCCTTCTCCGTGCCTCTACGAGTTTAGGAGGCAGCTGGCCGACTGTTCCAATGGGAAGAGGGGACAACTCTTACCGTATGCTGAAGGTCTGGGACCCCCGGAACATCAAACACCTCTCAAAACAGGCCGATGCATGTGGGAACCTTAGTCAGGAGCTTTCAGGTTATTCATCTGATAATTTAATTAAAATATTTCCTTAACAAGTCACCCTACTGCAAGGGTCAAAAAATGTTGGTCTAAGGAAATATTTTAATTACATTATCAGATGAATAATCCGAAAGCTCCTTACGATCTATTTTTAAAAGTCGTGACGCTTTAATGTAATTCACATTGTAATAATTTTTTTTATATGTGACTGTATTAAAAAAGGGTTTAATTTTTTATGAATATGAAAGATAGCAAAAAAGGTGACAATATAAATACTACACAACAACGTTTCAGGGATCCTTTGTTCCCTTTCGTCAGGTTGCTAAGAAGTGCCTAAAGCGACACAACTACACTGGTTAGTAACAGTGTGAACTTGTGTTTTTACTTTTAATTCAGACGTAATTTTTTTTCATTTTATTTATTTATAATATTAATAATATATATATAGTCCTTTATCGTTTTTATTAAACAATATTGTAATAATTTTAAGCCTTTAATGGTGGTTTTAAATACACCGGAGACTGTATGAATACTGATATTGAGGGGAAACTGCGTGGACCACGACAGCGTGTCGGGGCATGCGCCCTGCCTGCTCTGAGGCTAGCGTTCCTCCGCGACGGTCGATATGAAGCAGTGTGGTGCAGCATGGCGCCTCGTCCTCACCTCGTACCTGCACGTGAGTAGCTCCTTGATAACCTTAGTCGGCGGCGTCACGAGGCTCACTTCCCGTCAGCACGGTGCTGCCTGCGACCCTGTGTCTGTAGCCAAGCTTGAGATTCTTCTTCTCTCTCCGCGGGGTACTCTCGTCGCAGCTGGAGACACGCCGCCGTCGTCTCTGCCACTCCCTCGCAGTCTGAGGACGTGGTGTGACCAGTAAACAACGAGCTCATTTTCCCCTGCTTCATAGAAGAAATGTCGCAGGTAGGGTGAAAAAGGGGGAAAAATAACGGCAACAGAAGTCAGTTTACAACAAGTGACGTTTAAGGAAAAAAGTGTGTGGGATAAGCCCTGGAAAATTCATGTGAAACGGAGAAGTTAGATGAGAGGGGGTAAAACCCTGTTGCAGGATCCTTCAAAGTACCAACAATTTTAGGACTGAGTCTTTCAGAATCATCTAAAAAAAATAACTTTCCAGTGTAATGTCAAACTAACTGGACGATCAAAAAGAAGTCGGTGGAATTCTGTTTTTCTGGACAAAAAACGTCATAAGTTAAAGGATAACACTGGTCTTATCTCACACTTTGCTTTGCACTTACGTTTAAATAGCAGTTAATATACGTTTATTTAATTTTATTCTTCACCCTGAATTTTTTTTACGTTTTTTTTGTGTGTGTGTAACAGAATCGGGGTCAGTTACAGATCCCTGAGGTACTCCAGGAATCAAAGACGTGGATCCTCCATGTGCCATTTATTAGTGGAAATACATAAACACGAATATTTACCTTCTTCCGTTTTCCCATTCTGAGACGAAAAGACTAAATTTTATAATTTATCATTTACCCTTACTAAATAATCGGGGTCAATTACAGATCCCTGAGGTACTCCAGGAATCAAACTATGAAGGACGCCATTTATTAATGGAAATACATAAAAACGAATATTTACCTTCTTCCGTTTTCCCCATTCTGAGACGAATCATTTTACCCTTACTGATTTATTGACGTAATAATTTAGGGGTTTTTTATCTCAGAGGAACTGAAAATGGTACGTTATTGAAGCTTCAGTCTCCGTTTCACACTATAATTAATCTAACTCGACTTTTAATATTATTTTGAAGTCTGTAAGAAAATGCTAGATATTTATAGAACGACTGTCAAGCCCCAAACGCCATTTTTTTATCTTCCTTTTTGTTGTTTTCAGCTTAAATATTTTCTATAATTGTTTTTATCCGTCAGTCTTCATTCCATTTTTTTCCCCCTTTCCTCGTTGTATAAGTCATTTAGTCAAACCGCTATCGGCCACTTTTAATTGGGGTTTTAGTCTCTAAATTAAATTGACATAATTTTAGGTTAGGACCAATCACAGATCCCTGAGGCACGCCAAAGGCTTACGGCATCAAAGTATGAAAATTTTCGAATTAACTTTTGTCACTGACCTTCCTTCGCCTCTTAAGAGAATTTTCTGAATTCAGCGACTCTCCCACATCCATGGCCTTATCTTAACGGCACCATAAAGAGATCCTCAGATGGCCTACACATTTGGGGGTTTTTACTTTAAGACGGTAGCTGCCGCTTATTCTTGTTTACATACGACGGAGCCAAAATATTTCACCTGTTCTCTTACCCCCAAAAAAAATATATATCCAATTACCATAGAACAATCCAATGACAATTAAATATTTTCCCCTTTACACTTCTTCTATGCTTCCATGTTTCAGTGCGACATTTTCTGTCCTTTTAAATTGGCTCTAAATTCCTTTTTTTTATTAATTTAACATATTTAAAATTCGTTTCCTGATTTCGTGAATGCTTCAATTCGACGCTTGACTTAATAGTCACAGGGTTTCCCACGAATCTTATCGTAAAGTTTTTCCTATTACAAATAATTTGTCACTTAAGTATCAAATCGTCTTCATTACAACCACCTAACAAGTTGCCGCGTGACGCAAGCGTCTGTTGTAATAGTCAGGACGAAAAACTACAGCTCCCATAATTATTTTTATATTTAATATTAAAATATTAAAATCCACGGGTGTAGATTTCTATAAGGAACATACACACATACATACATACATACATACTTAAATATGACTTATACAACGAGGAAAGAAAAAATTCACCCCCACCCGTAAGGTTTTCCGCTACCCATGCCAAAAGGGGTTGAAATCATACATAAACAACACCAGTAGAAATACAATAAATATAATTAACCAAGAAAAATATTAATTCGACGCAAATATCGATTTCTTATCATGTTTGAAAATTTCAACCCCCCCATCCACCCCCGCTTGGGGGAGTTAAACTGTAAGTTGAATGTCATAATTAAACACAGTGACAAATATAACCCCGGATTTTACTCCAAACTCGAATGTGTTTGCGTTATTTTTATGTAATGTCATTCCATCCCCCAACACTTAAGGGTGCTCCCGTCTCACGCCAAAAGGGGGTTGAAATTATACACAAACAACATCAGTAGAAATACAATCTATATAATTAACCCTGGAAAATATTTATTCAACGCAAGTATCTGTCGTGTTTGCATGTTCCAATAATGCAACCCCGCCCACCCCCGCCCTCTGGAGGTTAAATGCCAAGTTTAATGTCATAATTAAACTCAGTGACATCGATAACCTTGGATTTGACTCCAATCTCGCGTTATTTCCCTCTAACGGAACTCCACCCCCACCGCTAAGGGTGCTCCTTTTTCATGCTGTTGGGAGGTTGAAATTATACCCAGATGACATCCGTAGAAACACTATCAATCTCTTTGACTCGGAAAAATATTTATCTGGCTCTAATAACGGCCGTTTTAGCATGAATGAAATTTTCCATCCCCTTCCACACCCGCTCCTGGGGGTTGTAGACGTGTCTCACCCCGACAGTGTTCGTCTCCTTGTCACAAAGAACACGTGTACGAAATTTGATGAAATTTTCTCCACCGGTGTAGATTTCTATAAGGAACATACACAGATACATACATACATACATACACACATACACACATACACTCATTTTTATTTATAAGAAGATTAAAATTACGTGTATATATTACTATGACTTATACAACGAGGAAAGGAAAAAAGGAATGAAGACTGACGGATAAACAATTATAGAATATTTAAGCTGAAAAGAACATCATGGAACGAAAAAAAATGGCGTCTGGGGCTTGAGAATCGCTCTAGAAATCTCTATCATTTTCTTACAGGCTTAAAATAATATTAAAAGTCGAGTTAAATGAATTATAGCGTGAAAGGGAGGCTGAAGCTTCAATAACGTACCATTTTGAGTTCCTATGAGATAAAAAAAAACTAAATTATTACGTCAATAAATCAGTAAGGGTAAAATGATTCGTCTCAGAAAGGGGAAGCGGAAGATGGTAAATATTCGTGTTTATGTATTTCCAGTAATAAATGGCACAGGGGAGGATCCACGGCTTTCATAGTTTGATTCCTGGAGTACCTCAGGGATCTGTAATTGGTCCTAATCTAAAATTATATCAATAATTTAGAGACTAAAAACCCATTAAAAGTGGCCGATAACGGTTTGACTAAATGACTTATATAACGAGGAAAGGAAAAAAAAAGGAATGAAGACTGACGGATAAACAATTATAGAAAATATTTAAGCTGAAAAGAACATCATGGAAGGAAAAAAAATGGCGTCTGGGGCCTGACAGTCGTTCTAGAAATCTTCTCACAGGCTTAAAATAATATTAAAAGTCGAGTTAAATGAATTATAGCGTGAAACGGAGACTGAAGCTTCAATAACGCACCATTTTGAGTTCCTATGATATAAAAAAAACTTAATTATTACGTCAATAAATGATAAATTATAAAATTTAGAGTCTTCGTCTCAGAATGGGGAAGCGGAAGAAGGTAAATATTCGTTTTTATGTAATTCCACTAATAAATGGCACACGGGAGGATCCACGACTTTCATAGTTTGATTCCTGGAGTACCTCAGGGATCTGTAATTGACCCCCGATTCTGTTAACACACACACACTAAAAACGTAAAAAAAAATTCAGGGTGAAGAATAAAATTAAATAAACCTATATTTAAACGTAAGTGCAAAGTAAAGTGTGAGATAAGACCAGTGTTCTCCTTTAACTCATGACGTTTTTTGTCCAGAAAAATAGAATTCCTCCTACTTCTTTTTGATCGTCCAGTTAGTTTCACATTAGACTGGAAACTTTATTTTTTTAGATGATTCTGCAAGTCTCAGTCCTAAAATTGTTGGTACTTTGAAGGATCCTGCAACAGGTTTTACCCCCCCTCATCTAACTTCTCCGTTTATATATATATGACTATCTATAACAAATCAGTCTGGAACCTTTTTAGAAATTATATGTTAAAATTATTTAATATGGTATTATTTCTACGTATCGTCACACTTGGTTAATCGCCTTAATATAATCTATTTATCTTTTTTTATTAGTGTTTCTTTGTTTCATTTTCATTCCTTACATCTCAGTTCCTCTTCCAAAAAAATGTCAACCTTTTTTTCTTTTTTTTGCAACCATTCGCAACAGTGCCTTTTATTTCCCTCAACACCTCCCTCGTTTCTCCATTTCCTCTCCAGTTCTATATTTCCCACCACACCGTTTCATCATTTGTTTCGGTTATGTCATACTGTATTGGGCATTCTTATTTAATTTCCTCCTTGTCACGTATAAAATGAACGTTGCCATCACCAAACTTATTATCTATACACACATGTATCGAAGATCATTATATATATATATATATATATATATATATATATATTGTAATAATTAATAATGGAAGTTTAAATTAATTTAACTAGTTTACCTCACGTGAAGCGCCATTTAGGTATTAATTAAATGGAAGGCGTTAATTAAATGAAATAATAATCAAAAGTCTATACATACATGTCCCGAAGATCATTAATATATATATATATATATATATATATATATATATATATATATATTTATATTAGGTCAACAGGCTAATCCACGTTGGGCAACTCCTATTTAATAGCATAGGAAGGGATTTGAAAGGGGGGATGCGGAAGGGTAGAGGAAGGTAGCCAAGGGTTAACTAGGGGCCCCCGGGCTATAGTTTAAGGATCCTACCCGGCATTCGTCTAAAAGTAATGCAGGGAAAACCCTAGAAAAACCTGCATCAGGTAGGTCGGGCATTGGGTACTTGTCTCACGCCTTTCCCTGGATGGCGGGAGAGAGGAGTTTGCTGTGGGGACGCAGCAGCATTCCCTTCTCCGTGCCTCGACCAGTTTAGGAGGCAGCTGGCCCATAAAAAGACTATAAATACTGGAAGGTCTTGAAAATAACATTTAGAGGAAAAGACTGAAGAGGTCAAACTAAAGGGAAATTTATATATATATATATATATATATAGATAGATAGATAGATAGATAGATAGATAGATAGATAGATATAGATAGATAGATAGATAGATAGATAGATAGATAGATAGATAGATAGATAGATAGATAGATAGATAGATAGATAGATAGATAAGTAAATGGAACAGACTGCCTTCTACAAAAAAAAAACCTCTCAGACATTTCCTTTAGAAGATTTTGGCTGGGTTTTTTTATTTATCTAATTTCTGTCTTAAATTAAATATAAAAAAAATTATTGGAACATGCAAACACGACAGACACTTGCGTTGAATAAATATTTTCCAGGGTTCATTATATTGATTGTATTTCTACTGATGTTGTTTGTGTATAATTTCAATCCCTTTCGGCATGAGACGGGAGCACCCTTAAGTGTTGGGGGATGGAATGACATTACATAAAAATAACGCAAACACATTCGAGTTTGGAGTCAAATCCGGGGTTATATTTGTCACCGTGTTTAATTATGACATTCAACTTAGAGTTTAACTCCCCCAAGCGGGGGTGGATGGGGGGTTGAAATTTTCAAACATGAGAAGAAATCGATATTTGCGCCTAATAAATATTTTTCAGGGTTAATTATGTTTATTGTATTTCTACTGGTGTTATTTATGTATTATTTCAACCCCTTTTGGCATGGGTAGCGGAAAATAATATACACCAAAGGTAGACCTTGAGGTATACCAATATTTACACTTTTCCCTGAAACCACTTTCTGTATAAAAAATTATTTTATAGGGATTTTAAATGGTTTTTTTTATTATTTCAACTATTTTCCAAAACTCCATTCTAATGGCATCATTATCCATTCCCTTGTGCGACCACGACGACCAAGGAGGACACTTGGCAAGTTCCTATCGAAAATTCACAACAGTCACGTTCTCTTCCGACCCCCCTGGGTGTATTTATTTATTACTAGCTGGGTGCCCGGCGTTGCCCGAGATGTCATTTATCTATAACCCCCGATAAGACTCCAATTTCGGCTGCTTTTGCGCAATTTTTATGTAACGCTACTCGAACCCTAATCATTATAATTAACTCTGAAAAATATTTCTTCAACGCAAATGTCTGCCGTGTTTTGCATGTTCCAAAATTTGCACCCCGCTACCCCTGCATCTGAGGGGGGTAAATGTCCAATTTGAATGTCGTAACTAAACACAGTGACTTCCATAACCTTTGATTTGACTCCAATCTCGGTTGTATTCGCGTTATTTTACTGTAAAGCATCTCCACCCCCAAACCCCGAAGGGTGTCCTTTTCACAGGGCGTAGGGGGATGAAAATTGTATTCAGATAACATTGGTAGAAACACTATCAATATCTTTGACCCCTAAAAATATTTATCCGACTCAAATATCGGCTGTTTTAGTATGTTTAAATATTTCCACCCCCGCTTCTGGGGGTGGAAGACGCGTCTCACCCCGACAGTGTTTGTTTCCTGGTCGCAAAGACACACGTGTACGAAATTTGCTGAAAATTGCTCGACTGGTGTAGATTTGTATTTTATTTAGAAAACGTTTGTATGGGAAATAGAAAAGGGGTGTTTTTAGGGTTTTCCCGGAAATTATTCGATTTTTTCTCGCCTTTTAAGCCTTCCCTAGACCTTTACGAACATTTCAAGACTAAGATAAGATAAATACGTTCAGCCGTTCTCGAGTTTTAGTGAGACTAACGAACAGCAATTCATTTATATATATATATAGATTTGGCGTTCACTCGTCCTCCTTCCTTGCATTTTTTAAGGGTCCCCACTTGGCAGCTTCGGTCGTTGATCTCCATTTGCGTTATTATTTACGAAGCGCACACGGCGGCGGGGGCAATCGATAGGCGGAAGTTTAAAAGCGACTCACAGAAACGCCGCCCAAACGTGGGGAAGCATTTAAAAACTCTTCGCGGACAATTACCGGGGTAATTAATTACGACTGCGGAACAGAAACAACAGCAAACTTTCCTGCAGTCTGTAAGATTTAATTCCCGTGCCAGCGAAACGTCATTTGTCAGAGACAACTACAAAATGGCGCTGCTGTGCACATAACAGAGCGTTCATGAAGGCACGGAACGATTTTTCAATTCCAAATAGAAGGAAACTTTTTTAAAAAAAAGAAAAGAAACAACGACATAACTTTCCGGACACACTGTTACGGTCACCATTTTTTTAGAAAAACTAATACACCGTAAACGTTGAGAGAGTCCAAACTCAACTCTAAAGCACTGTAAGGAAAATGTTATTTTTTTTAAAATATCCCCGGGAAACTGTTTCCGTCTGAGACGCCAGAAGGCGAATTGCATTTTCCCAAAATAAAATGGCGTCTGTGAAGAACACTTGAGAAGTCTTGAGCTGCTCGTATAGAGAGTGGCGGGGGGGGGGGGTCAAGTAGCGGCTAATGAGGGGGGGGGGGGCTAAAAGAAAAGGTTCCTTCTGTACGGAAATGGCCCGCGACACGTCCACGGGGAATGGCGTTGTGATTTTTGTTTTTTTAGGGGCAACAGACTACATGATGTGGGACCCACAAATTATTTTCTGGTAGTCGGTATTTTTAATTTCATACGGAAAAAGGAAAAGAAAATAAATGTGTTCCGTGAGGCACGTCAAGGACAAAATAATAATAAAATGGTGAATCGATTACGACCAAACACGGAAGGGAGGCAAAGGTAAAGGCGACCAATGAGCCTCAATAAAAATAAATATATTCGTGAACTGTACAGACAAACTGTTTCCTTACAACTCTTTCGTGTTGTGCGGTTACGAACCTGGGTTTTTGTAGACCACAGTATCGTTGAATATTTTTATAATACCAAACTGATAAACTGTTAATTCTCCTAATTTCTCTTATTTGACATTAATATCTCTGCATTTAATTATTCTAAATTATTATTCTCTCTCTCTCTCTCTCTCTCTATATATATATATATATATATGTTTTTGAACTTACATGTCCTCTGTTTGCTTCGGCTTTAAATAGTCTTTTCAGTGTCTCTTATTAAAGTACCCTACGCTATCATTTATTGAAACGTCACTGTTAAAATATACTAATAAGATAAATAAATAACCAAATAAGTTATTATTTTTTTCTCTTAATTTTGTCTGTCTTTCCCTTGTGTGTTATTGTTCTGTCTTTTCCAATACTGGCATTTCTCTTGCCACTTAAAAAAAAATATTTATCATTCTAGGCCGCACCAACCCCTTGTTATCATTTCGCGTACGTTTCATGGCATCATCTTCTTCTACCTTTTCCTATTCCTATGATCATTCCTCCTGCCATTACATGTTGTTTGTCAGAGTGAAAAGAAGACGAACCCAGGCATGGCAAAGGACGAGCAAAGATTAACTAGGGGTAATAAATAAATCGGAAAAAATTGGATAATCGACGCAATTAATTCTAGAAATATATATATATATATATATATATATATATATAATATATAACTGAATTGCTGTCCGTTAGTCTCACTAAAACTCGAGAACGGCTGAACGGATTATCTTAGTATTGAAATGTTCGTGGAGGTCTAGGGAAGGTTTAAAAGGCGAGAAAAAATCGAATAATTTCCGGGAAAACCCTAAAAACAGCCCTTTTCTATTTCCCATGCAAACGTTTTTCTAAATAAAATACAAATCTACACCAGTCGAGCAATTTTCACCAAATTTCGTACACGTGTGTCTTTGCGACCAGGAAACAAACACTGTCGCGGGGTGTGAGACGCGTCTTCCACCCCCCAGAAGCGGGGGGTGGTAATATTTAAACATACTAAAACAGCCGATATTTGAGTCCGATAAATATTTTTAGGGTTCAGAGGTACTGATATGTTTCTACCGATGTTATCTGAATACAATTTTCATTCCCCTACGCCCTGTGAAAAGGACACCCTTCGGGTTTCGGGGGTGGAGATGCTTTACAGTAAAATAACGCGAATACAACCGAGATTGGAGTCAAATCAAAGGTTATGAAAGTCACTGAGTTTAGTTACGACATTCAAATTGGCATTTACCCCCCTCAGATGCAGGGGTAGCGGGGTGCAAACACGGCAGATATTTGCGTTGAAGAAATATTTTTCAGAGTTAATTATAATGATTAGGGTTCGAGTAGCGTTACATAAAAATTGCGCAAAAGCAGCCGAAATTGGAGTCATATCGGGGGTAGTAGATAAATGACATCTCGGGCAACGCCGGGCACTCAGCTAGTATATATATATATATTGTAATAATTAAAAATATATATAAAAAGACTATAAATACTGGAATGTCTTAAAAATAACATTTATGTATTAAATTAATAAGGTGGTCTTAATTAAATAGGAATAATTAACAAAATTATTATGATTTAAAAATTTATTGTTGATAATTACACATGATAAGCCCTGCCGAATTCTATCAATTTAATAAACAAATATTTCAATTTTTATTTTATTAATTCGTGGCGTTTTATGAAAATCAGAGCCAGAGATGTTTGCTGTAGGTTGTGTCAAGTTGGCTCCTTGTGTGGGTTTTTAATCAAGTTGGAAAGAGAGTGTTAGAGGATCTGTAAATGATGGATTCTGTGAATATGTCGCTCTAGGCTCTTCTTCACACCTGAAGAGAGGGGAACAAGGATCCTAGAAGCGATGTTGTGTGGTATTTATATTACCGGTTTTTTTTCTCCTGTATTTGGCTACCTTTCTTATTCAGTATTCACTTAAGAGAAACCTTTACAGTTAAAGGGAAACATTTTAATATCCACCGGAAAATGTATTATTTTGAATAAATGACACACGTGTGTATAGTAAAGAGGTTCCAGGATTGTTCACCCCGAGTGACTTGGGGTGGATGTAATTAGTTGATTTAATTGCGTCGTTGCTTTCTAATTGGTTATTCGTGGTATTCCTGTGTGTCGGGAGTTGGGGCGCGGATTCTTCATCGACCCACGGCCTCACCCGCATTGCTTGCAAGTTGTTCCGCAGTGGACGACGACGTTGCTCCCAACCCTGACCTACTACGTCACAGTTTTACCGTTGCCACAATCGCAAATATCTTCCGTGACAATAAGTAGTAGTAGTAGTAGTAGTGTGTGTGTGTGTGTGTGTGTGTGTGTGAGAGAGAGAGAGAGAGAGAGAGAGAGAGAGAGAGAGAGAGAGAGAGAGAGAGAGAGAGAGCACTCCCTTCACTATTTACTGTTCTGTAAATATAACAACACCTATTTCATTTTTCCTCTCATTGTACCTTCCACAGATATTATTAAAACATGCGGTCACTTCCCATATGACGAGGAAACGCTTTCTGGTGCACAGTGGCACATTTCATGGTTGTCCACTCTGTACCAAGCGCCCTAAAAAAAAAATAAGAGACCTGATTTGTTCGTTCTACAGTAACAATATCACAATTTTGGACAGTTCTAAATTTTCTATGCCTCCATTTCCGTCCACAAATCACTTTTGCAGAACCTAGAAATAGTGCTCTTTAGTTTACCTCTTTATCTTATTCGTTCCTAATTTTATTTGCCTCCATTTTGGTCCAAAAATAATTTTTACCGAAGCAAACAATTGTCATCTTTAGTTTACCTCTTTATCTGATTTTATTTGCCTCCATTTTGGACCAGAGATAATTTTTACCGCAGCAAACAACTGTTATCTATAGTTTACCTCTTTATCTGATTTTATTTGCCTCCATTTTGGACCAGAGATAATTTTTACCGAAGCAAGAAATTGTTATCTTTAGTTTACCTATTTATCTGATTTTATTTGCATCCATTTTGGACCAGAGATAATTTTTACCGAAGCAAGAAATTGTTATATTTAATTCATCTCTTTATCTGATTTTATTTGCCTCCATTTCTGACCAGAGATAATTTTTTTACCGAAGCAAGCAACTGTTAACTTTAGTTTACCTCCTTATCTGATTTTATTTGCCTCCATTTTGGACCAGAGATAATTTTTACCGAAGCAAACAACTGTTATCCTTAGTTTACCTCTTTATCTGATACCATTTTTAAATAAATTACCTTTCGGACAGCAAGCAAGAAATATTTTTGACTGAGGGTGTCGTTTATATATTCCGCCCAATCTTTTTTCTTTAGTATTCAAGGACAATCAGTTTTTGTTTTCGCCGAGAGGTTTACCATACGACACTGAAGATACGTTTTGTGTGTGTTAAATTAATTATTCATATAAAATCGTCCTTATTCGTTGTCCACATATATAATTTAATATTATTAATAACATTTTTCTCCAAAAAACTACCCCCACGAGTCTTCAGATATACAACGGTACCAAAAAACAAAAGTAAACTACGTAGATTGTCCTAGGAATACCAAATTGACGCACCATACAAACGTTTCCCCCCCTCAACCTTAAGTCAAGTCAATGAGACATACTACTGTCATCCGTTTTTTAAAAATTGATAAACTTGCAATTTAAAGAAGAAACGTACAGCAAACTCTTCTCCCACCATCCATGAAAGGGCGTGGGACAAGTAGCCAAATGCCCGACCTACCCGATGCAGGTTTTTCTAGGGTTTTCCCTGCATTACTTTTAGGCGAATGCCGGGTAGGATCCTTAAACTATAGCCCGGGGGCCCATAGTTAACCCTTGGCTACCTTCCTCTAACCTTCTGCATCCCCCTCTTTCAGATCCCTTCCTATGTTATTAAAGGGGAGTTGCCACCATGTGGATTACCCTCATGTAGACTGTTACCCTAAAAAAAGAAGGTTAGTTTTAGACGCTATTTTTATTCTTTCGTTTTAATCTTTTGCAGATTAGTTTGCCGTAGCCATGCCAGCAGACAAGATGTTTCCAGGCCTGGAGCTGGTGGAACCGGAGCAGACGGCTCTGGCCGACGCGGCGACGACGGACCATGACAAAACAGCGACCAAGGCAAGTACAATTAAGCACAAGACTGGTTCCCGGCACGTTTACAACGGGGCGCGCTAGAAGATTTGGCCCTCCCTACTTCAATTCCTCGGTGGTTGACTACTTGCCTTGTAGTCGTTGAAGCGTTCTTTTTCAGATGTTCACCACTGTCAGGTGAATTTATTTATAAAATATAAATTCTTTATTTATTCTTCCAAATCAATTTCATCCCCTTCAAAGTAATCCCCGTCCGATAAAACGCGCAATTTCCAACGCTTTTTCCAGTCCTCGAAACAGTCGGAATAGTCTTTTCCCCTGGTATAGCCTTCAAGACCTTCTTCGATTCGGTTTTTATCTCCTCGATCGTGTCACAACGGCGTCCCCGCATTGGCCTTTGGAGTTTGCTGAATAGCCAGAAGTCGCATACGGTGCTTGAGGAACGATGTGAGTCGCGAAGATCCAATGCAGTGTGACGTGGTGCATTATCGTGATGAAGGAACCAAGAGGAATTCACAGTGCACCACGTGGACCACGACTGTCAACATGACCTTGATTGGTCGGTGGTTCCAGGGTCTCGTCGCCAGTGATGATGCACTTCAAGTGGTCCTGACAGTCAGACAGCAAAGTTTCTCACACATCAACGCGACGCTTTTCTTCCACCAATCGAGACTTGACGCGTTTGAGATAAAAAACATTCTTCACAATGATTCGGGGCTGAGCCAAATGATGTTCCAACACCATCAGCGAGATCTCTAATTGTCCATCGACGATCTTTTTGACGTGGCCCTCGTCGGTAGACGTTGATGGTCGTCCAGAGCGCGCGAGGTTCGTCTTTGAGCTCGTTGTACCACTTATAAACGTCTTCTTGTGCCATAGTTTGATCACCAAAGGCCTTCAACGTGTCCCCGCACAAGAATATTCGTTCCGCAAACTAAATTTGATGCAAGTTCTTTGCTCAACAAAATCACCCCCATTGCAAAAATCGAAAAATTCACTTTTGGTTGTTTACAAAAAACACACACACACACGTGTAACTCTGAGATAATTAAACCTTTTAACAAACAGACGCTTGGCAAATACTATAGACAGTCCTACCAACCTAGGGCTGCCTTCCTAATACCCGGGAGCTTAAAATGACAATTTCTCCTTACTCTTTGAATCACAGTGGTATATTATCTTTAGCCAATTAGGAGAAGAAAGTCGCTGATACGTTTCAATGTTTCAATTTCTTTAAGGGTCGTAAGAAGGAGATTCTAGAAAATGGTGGATTAATATCCGTAGACTCCCTACAAAAACTATTAATCCACCATTCCGTGGAATGTCATGGCGTCATACTGAATCGGAGAATAAAAAAGATATTAATACTCAGAAGAATTTAATGCTCCATTCAGAAACGTCATATCTATTTAATGCCGTTAAAATGCTGTAGTTACTTTTCCTTTTTTTCTTTTCCAGAGAACTCGTAAACCATTTCCGTGCAGATTTATTTTTTTCTCTCCGCCGTTCCGGGTGCCTCATAAAAACGGATTCATTCTCCTTAATATTAAAGTGAAACAGGCCAGTTACGACTGCGTGCCGTGCCACACAGTTTTTTTACACAACTTTATGACAGTTATAAAGTTACCCTCGTGTTCTTTGATCGCAGGGACCGTCTTGCACAGATATTAATCATATTGTGTGTCGGTTTCTTATTCCTCTTTCTCTCTCTTAGGATATGTTGTAAGGTTAATGTTATAGTCAGGGGGATTACTATTACATTAGGAGGTCTGCGAGGGATGTTCTCTCGCAGGCAGATCCTTGTAGCAGAGACAGGAAGGGGCTAGCTTTGGGGATGCCTTTTCCTCTCCGTATTTGAACTAATGTTCCCACGAGCCGAGGCACCTCGGCCTGTTCTGAGAGGTGTATGTTCCGGGGTCACAGACCTTGGACATACGGTAAGAGTTGTCCGCTATTCCTATTGGAATAGTTGGCCAGCTGCCTCCTAAACTTGTCAAGGCACGGCCAAGCTTCGACCCCACAGCTAACTCCTCTCCCGCCATTCAGGGAATGGCGTGGGACAAGTACCCAATGCCCGACCTACCTGATGCAGTTTTTTCTAGGGTTTTCCCTACATTACTTTTAGGCGAAATGCCGGGTAGGATCCTTAATTTATAGCCCCGGGGGCCCCTAGTTAACCCTTGGCTACCTTCCTCTACCCTTCCGCATCCCCCCTTTTCAAATCCCTTCCTATGCTATTAAAGGGGAGTTGCCACCATGTGGATTACCCTCATGTAGCCTGTTGCCCTAAAAAAAACTATTACATTACAACAGGGTCCACAAATTCAACTTACAAATATTAAATAATTTGGTCTTCTGGCTTCTTCACGACTTTGAACATTCATCAACGCAACTTTGCTGCGCCATTTTTTTTAATGATAATTTTACCTTCTTTTTTTAGGGTACCAGGCTACATGAGGGTAGTCCACATGGTGGCAACTCCCCATTAATAGCATAGGAAGGGATTTGAAAGGGGGGATGCGGTAGCCAAGGTTTAACTAGCGGCCTCCGGGCTATAGTTTAAGGATCCTACCCGGCATTCTCCTAGAAAACCCTGCATCAGGTAGTTCGGGGCTCTTGAGTACTTGTCCCGCGCCCTTCCGATAGCGGGAGAGGAGTTTGCTGTGGGGACGCAGCATTCCCTACTGCGTGCCTCGACGAGTTCAGGAGACATCTGGTCGACTGTTCCAATGGGAACAGAGAACAAGTCTTACCGTATGCCCAAGGTCTGTGACCCCGGAACATACACCTCTCAAAACAGGCCTCGGCTTGTGGGAACCTTAGTTCAAAAACGGAGATGAAAAGGCATCCCCAACGGTAGCCCCTTCAAGTCTCTCCTACAAGGTTCTGCCTGCGAGAGAACAGCCCTCGCAGGTGTCCGCAACCAGATGATTTAGAGCACCTCATCAGCCATGCTCCTGAGAGAACATAGATGGGTTCGTCTCGTCTCCATATTCTGTAAGCAAACAACGTCATTATGTTGAGTATTTGAGGACCAGATGCAGGTCTGTTCCTCTTCGCCTGGCTTCAAAGCGACGTAGATGCACGTTTACTATGGTACGGGACTGGTTGTGTTACAGATTCCTGTCTCGCCGTCCCAGAACCTCGATCCTGATTGGCAGAGGCGTGCCTTAGAAGAACTCAACGAGAGGCCTGATACTTTGCAGCAGGACCTGGACACTTTCCGCGACATGGTCGTAGGTAACTGAAGAGAAGATTCACGGGGTTGATTTAATTTAAATATCGTTCAGAAGTTTTTTACGAGAATTTTCTTTAAAACTGGCACGACTAAGTGTGAAGTGAATTTTCCTCTCATTACAAGTCCCTTTTTTTTCTTCTTCAATATTCTTCTGTAGAGAAACAATTTTAGTATTCTTCAACTGATTTGTTTTCTATTACATTGGTCGGAATATTCCAGTGTTCGACATTAGTAAGAAAAAAAACACATTCATGTCACTAAATTTAAGACACTTTTGTGTATCCTGAAAAATTTTCTATTTAAAATTAATTTTTTTGGGGGTGTAGACAGGCTACATGAGGCTAATCCACATGGTAGCAACTCCCCATTAATAGCATAGGAAAGGGATTTGAAGGGGGGATGCGGAAGGGTAGAGGAACGTAGCCAAGGGTTAACTAGGGGCCCCGGGGCTATAGTTTAAGGATCCTACCCGGCATTCGCCTAAAAGTAATGCAGGTAAAACCCTAGAAAAATCTGCATCAGGTAGGTGGGGCATTTGGTACTTGTCCGACGCCCTTCCGATTGTGGTAGAGGAGTTTGCTGTGGGGTCGCAGCATTCCCCTCTCCGTGCCTTGACCAGTTTAGGAGGCAGCTGGCCGACTGTTCCAATAGGAATAACGGACAACTCTTACCGTATGCCCCCAAGGTCTGTGACCCCCAGGAACATACACCTCTCAAAACAGGCCAAGGTTCCTCGGCATGTGGGAACCTTAGTTCAAAAAACCAGAGAGATGTGAAGGCATCCCCAAAGGTAGCCCCCGCCAGAGCTCTCTGGGAAGGTTCACCTGCGAGAGAATCCTCCCGCCGCCTTCCTTCCTTTTTTTTATTTATTAGTTGACTCAATAGTCAGAATATATATATATATATATATATATATATATATATATATATATTTCTCTTCTCTTTTTCTTCTTCTTCTCCTTCTCCTTCTCCTTCTCCTTCTTCTCTCTCTTCTTCTTCAGCTTTTCCCCCCCTTGTATATGTTTGCCGTCTTCAATTTCCATTTATGTCTGTCGTTCCAAATTCCTATCCTCCATTATGGTTTTCAACATGGTTTTTCCACTTTAATTTGGGTCTGCCCCTGTTTATTTTTGTCCAGGAGCTGACCATTGGTATATTTCTTTTGGCCATCTTCCATTTTTCCATTCTTTGTACGGGACCATACACCATTTTTAAGGGTTTGATTTTCAATCCTTCTTAACGACAGACGTGGTGGTTACGTTCATTTTCTTTCCAAAAGGAGCTCATTTCTAATTGTATCCTGTCTTGTTTGTTGTTCTTTGAAGACTTCTCCTCCTCAGATAATCGAATTCTACTGTTCTAATTTCGTTCTTTTTGTAATTCTGTCATGGGCCAAGTTTCACTATTTTTTTTGGGTGTAGACAGACTATGTATAGGGTGATACACACGGTGGCAACTTCCCTCTTATAGCATAGGACAGGGATTTGAAATTGGGGATGCGGAAGGGTAGAGGAAGGTAGCCAAGGTTTAACTAGGGGCCCCCGGGCTATATTTTAAGGATCTTTCCCGGAATTCGCCTAAAGAAATGCAGGGAAAACCCTAGAAAAACCTGGATCAGGTAGGTCGGGCATTGGGTACTTGTCCCACGCCCTTCCGATAGCGGGAGAGGAGTTTGCTGTGGGGACGCAGCATTCCTTCCTCCGTGCCTCGACCAGTTTAGGAGGCAGCTGGCCGACTAATCCAATGGGAATATTGGACAACTCTTAGCGTATGCCCAAGGTCTTGCCTCGTCTTGTGGGAACCTTAGTTCAAAAATGGAGAGCAAAAGGCATCCCCAAAGGTAGCCCCTTCGTATCTCTCCTAAAAGGTTCTGCCTGGATCATCCAACTAATGTTTTATTCCGTCCACTTTCAGCTGAGACGAACCTTCACGTGAGGACAGACGACGACTTCTTGCTGAGGTTCCTCAGGGCGAGGAAATTCAATTGCGTGAAAGCGTTCCACATGGTGAGTGCCCAGAAACTATCCTCATTCATTCACTGCTCAATATTTATTAGTTTAATGGTCGGGGAAATTTCCTTTTTTGGAAGACTGGAGAACCAGTTGTAGGCGGTCAGCAATGCTCGTCACTTGGTGACAACAGTTTAAAAGAAATGTACAGAAAGGACGGATTGATCAGGTCACTGGCATGTTTTTACAGGGTGATTGACAATTTCCCCTTACAACCGTTATGAAATTGAGATTTTCTGCTTTAAGAAACGCATTCGGACCAAAAGGTCATTGAAGACAGTAACTATTCTGCAATCACCTACTGGTTTTTTTCAAAAGAAAACCCAACGTGGCTCAAGAGCTGCCATTTTATCAGCATTACGAATGTCCAGAATCCGCCTCCAAGGGGGTTAAAGAAAGCTCGCAAAATTTTGCACATTTATTCGGATGACTTTTTGTTTGTTTTGTTTCAGCTGCAGCGATATTACGTGATGAAGTTGCGATGTCCCGAACTCTTCAAGGTTCCTCGACCATCAGAGAAGCAACACATTCTGGAGATGCAAGCTCAGAACATGCTGGAGGACCGCGACAACTACGGAAGGAGGGTTTACATATTCAGAGTGGGTAAGGTATCACGTTACTGAAAAAATTACTTATATAACGTTAAATAACTCGAGACATTTTGTATATATATATATATATATATATATATATATATATATTGTAGTGAATAACAACCGTAAGTGGCCGCCCTTGTGTCCGCGGGCCTGAGTAGGAATGCATTAAACGCGCACGTGTTTCTGCCCGAGAAGGCCAAAAGAAATCGCGGGTACAGGTCCCTTTTTTTGCATCGTTTGGGGGGGGGGCGGAGTACGAATAAATACTCCGAACCCCGGTGAAAGTGGGACAGACGTAGGCAGACCGAGAGATAGAGGACGGAAAGTGGAGTGAGAGAGTCGAGAGGGTGGAAAATTCAGGCGAGCGGGAAGCAACAAAGTTTTTGCAGTGACGTCCATCGCGGGGAGGCCGAAGAAGATGTGCTGCTTACTACAAGACCAGTGACCCACTGCAAGTCGGCTGACGCCACAAGTTAAAGTAAGGATCACCATTTCTGTAAAGTGCCTTCAAAAGTAGAAATTTTTACACAGTGCGGAAATAGGCTCTGTTCTTGAATAGCTACGGAACCGCCCACATTATCCTGTTGAGAAGGAGGACTTTATAACCAAGCCGGAGCTAATGTTAATTTTTTGCAGACCAATGTATATCTGCTGGCGCCCAATAATATTTTTAGTGTATTTTTGTATTATTTGTATTTTCTTGTAATAAAGTTTATTTCTAATATTTAGTAATAAAGGCTAATCATTACAATATATATATATATATATATATATATATATATATATATATATATATTGTAATACCCCACTCATCGATAATTATGATTATAGGAAACTATATTAAACCGTTATTAAATTTTATCAACAAAACAATTTTATTATTAATCTAGAATACATTTCAATAAATCAGCGTCTGTACCCTCAGGGTCTTTACTGGGTTGATAAGGAAACGGAACACAAAATTTACAATTAAATAATGCAGTTAACAAACGAAATGAAACGAAATCTGACTCTTTACCCTTATTTAACAATTTACAACTATGAATACAGAAAAAAAATAAACTTACAATCTCTCTGGTCCATGCAATTTGGATCTCTCGCATACCAGCACACACTCTCTTTATATAGGCATAAAGAGCACCAGGTTGCGCTCACACTCTGCTTTCACAGCCACCTCTTCTTGATGACGTCACCCTCACGACGAATTCCTCCAAATAACAAACTCTGCTGGCAGACAGATTTCCACGACGAAACTCCTACCGACGGCTGATGACTGCTGTCCGACTGATTACTCTCGTCCACCTAGCTTGGCCTAGCATCCTATGATCTCTCCTGAATGCAAACTCCCAACTGTTCATAACATTGTTTCGGCCACTTTACCTTGACCCTGCGTCTGCCCTGCGGACCTGCACCAACGCTCTCTCCCCGCGGTCTCCTGCTCCTGACTAACTCCTCATAATACTCCTCCCTGACTACCTGTGCTTCTTCTGCTATCTTATTTACATCCCGGCTCCAGAATATTCCCTTGTTTTCACAGTTGTTTTGAAATTCCATGTTCGCCAAACAACACCAGCTGTTGGCTTTCTCCCGCTCCGAGAGCCACTCAATTAATTAAAATAAGCATCTCCTTTTAATATAATTGCCTCGTCCACCAAACATCTGTTATGATGCCTTTCAGGGTTCCGTCGGTCACAACCATTTAGCCCTAAGATCAGCAAAATGTCCAATTATAGTCCTCCCTTTCTATAAGAGCCACTTATCCATCACTTTATCATTATCTTTTATTTGTACAAACCACTCAAGGATCCCCAGTCTGAGTTGGTAAACAAATCTGATAAAAATAAGAACATAATTCATGTCCTTCTTTACTGGTTATTACAAAATAAATATATATATATATATATATATAATTTATTTAACATGAAAATAATTTTCTATGGTTATCCACGCTTACTTATTAATGGTTTCGTCCAAATCGATAATCGACCACGTTGAGTCCAAGTAAGTTTCGTCACCATTGTTGGATTATTTATTTGATGTAATTAATATTTAAGAAATATTTAATCGTTTATGCTGAAGTGTTTAGCAGGTTAGTATTTAATTATGGAGCTACTGGTGACAATACTACAACAGAAACAAGAGTATCTGGGAGAAATAATAATTTTGAATGTATTATAAATATCAAATAACATTAAACAATGATTTTCTGATTTACTTTTCGTACAACTTTAATAAACGACTATAGACAGATCATGTCAGTAGTTCTTTTGTAGAAGCTAAAATTTGGTTAATTATTTCACTCCTATTTAGGACCATTAATTAATGATAATTTCAAATCGTGATCATTATAAAGTAACACATCCTCCAACTTACTTAAAATTAAGTGTCGTAGGGGATTTAATTCTGTTAAATTACCATATCGAAATAGTAATTGTACTTCAAACACAAAAACCAAATCATGGTAACACCTGATTTGTTGTTTCACGACACCATTTGAATCATTAATCGATAACACTGGACCAGATAGATTAATGCTGTTTGTCTTTTGTTTCAGAAAAATGTGATGCAGCTCAGGTGACCATCGAGGATATCTTCAGGACAAATGTTCTCGCCCTCGAACAAGTAGTCCAAGAGCCAGAGACACAGGTTGCAGGACTTACAGTCTTAGTCGACATGAATGGTTTTGGTCTGCAACATGCTAAATTCCTCTCACCTTACTATGCCCGCCGTACTGTGGAGGTCATACAGGTATGATTCTACTGGCCCACATAGGAACTTACAATTAAACAATATATGACATAATAATAAAACTGGAAATTTTTCAACATTCAACAATATTGGGCTTTTCTCGACATTTCAGGAAACTTTTCCACTTCGGTTCAAAGGATTTCATGTCATCAATCAACCTTTCTACTTTGATGCAGTATTTGCTGTCTTGAAACCATTCCTCAAGGATAAAATTAGAAGAAGGGTAAAACTCAGTTTCATTGTTAAATGAATTTTTTTCAGATTGTGGAATTTAATGCAGCATGATTACAAATCATATATGATTATGACATGATTTTCCTGGTTACAGGATATTAAAGGATTTTATGACTGCAGTTTATTGCATTTTAATTGCAAGTTTGCTTTTACAATTTTGTTTTATTCAAACAGTCACACTTTGAAATTTAATTTTGAAAATATATTTGGTTTGCATAAAAATATGAAGATCTTACATTTTATGGTATTTATGTTTAAGTTGAATATGAATGGCAAATTGAAATATAATAATATATTGACAATTAACCATTATTCACTTTTGAGGAATTATTTTTAAATTTGTTCCCTACTTGATTGAAAAATTGGAAGTAACAGAAATGGACAGATAATATAAACTGAAATGATGAGGTAAAGGAGAAGTGATGCAATAAGAACCATATTAAAGAAATAAATACGTGGTTTGCAGTTGAGAATGAAGTTTTTAAATAAACTTTCCTCTTTCAAGTATTTAAATAAATAAAATGTCTTGAGGAGTAGATAAATGTTTTAAATGTTCAGCAAAGTTCACTCACATTACTACTTGACTCGTCATTGGGGGTTTTTTTTCTCATGCTTTCTTCTCCTCGTCAATAGTTTTCACCCTCTACAACAAACAATGGAATATTCTTTCTATAAATTAAAGAACGGTAACTTAACCAATGTCGTTAAACTTTAAATCTAAAATGAAGTTAGTGGTCAATACAAATGTAATAACTTTATATAGAAAAATAAGCTAATATTCCATATTGAATTCTACTGTTAAATAGATATACTTCCATGGACGAGATCTCAACTCTCTTCATTCATTCATAAGTCCTGATATTTTGCCAGAAGAGTATGGTGGAACTAAACCACCTTTTGACAACAAGAAATGGAGGCTTACTTTACTTGCTAATGAAAATCAATTTGTTGGTAAGTCCTAATCTACTTTTCATGTTAACACTGACATTTAATAAATATACTGTAAGGGCTTTTACAAATAAATGAAACTATTTAAAACTTATACAAAAACAGTGCTTATAATACTGTTTTGTATTTGCTTATATAACAAGACTTGTTTTTATTTAAGTATCTAATTCATTATTTTGAACTATACAGAATTGGAGACATATGGATACAAAGTAGATGATGACCCTGATAGTTAGTAGTTGGAGCTTGGAATAATGGAACCTCTGTGTTGTGAACAGTGGAATTATTGTTGTCTATAATGAAGATATACAAATGTGTTATATTCTATTCATGTACTTTTTTGACTCTTAACTGTGTGATAAAATGGTTGGTTTCATTCTGATGAAGTGGACTGAAGAAATATTTGTGAAGAACTGAAACTGCCTACAGCTTTATGCTATATTCCTTCCAATTATTGTTTCTTAAATCAGTATAGAAAACGCTTGGACATATAGGCTATCTGTGCCACTTAGTATTCAGCACAAACAATAATTTTTAACTGCTTTGTGCTGCGTTTGACCAAAGAAATTATCTGAAAACTATAATTTTTACTGTTTTAGAAGTGAAAAATGTGGAATATGTTTCATGTGTATATGAATTGACGAACAAATAAATTCCTCCTTTACCATCCTACTTTAACAGAAAATCTAATCATGTTTTAAGATACATTGAACAATCAATGCAATATTGGTCCAATTTTTCTGCAAGTAAAGGAATTTTGTACATTGTGCCTTCACTTTTTTCTAAAGTCCAACTCAATTGTAGTTTCGTTTAGTTGCCACATTTAAACTGATGTTTGTGTATTTCATCTTTATTTTAAATCACTACTTATTTTTAAAAATAGTTGAAAAAATTATATCCTCTATTTTTTATATTTTTGCTATTATGTAAATGGAAAACAATCCTAAGTATGTTCAGTAGTTGCTGCTGTATGCACCCATTGCTGAGCTCTGTATTTTCTTGTTGATATCTTTTAATATGTCCATATAAAATAAAGAAAATTGCTTATGATCGTGTTTATTGCTTCATAATAATTATGTAACCAATCCTTAACCATTTTAATGAGGATGGGAACGACGTCTTGTGGTGTAGGGGTCAGTGTGACTGCCTCACATCACATAGGTCCGTAGTTCAAATCCTGGCGAGGGCATGGGTGTTGTGTGCGTAAGAGAAAAACTAGTCAAATCAGTTCCCCAACAAGGAAAAATGAGTTGTGAATAACCTGAGCTGTTGATGTGACTGTAAATAAATCAATATAAAAAAAAAACTATTCTGTTCAAATTCTGCTAATAGTTCTTCTGAAACACTGATCAATATGTGTGTAAAAGTCTGGAGCAGAAGATTGATTTAAACAGTGTATCCAAGTAGCATTAGATTGTGCTAAATTAGACAATTGTAGAGGTGAATATGAAACAACAAAATCAATTGAAGTGAACTACATAAAGGCTTTATTCAAAACACATCACAATTTGAGAGAAAATACTGCGTGTAAAATTTAAATTTTTATTTATGCTACAGTCAAATTTGCTGTGCATGAATACATTGCATGTCTTTGTGGTGCTCTGCTTTCAAATTGCAACAAGAGAACCAGGTATGTGAGGACGGATGCCAAGACAACGTAAACCAGACGATAATTGATGGGGAAAAGGCCGCATGCCATCACTTGCAACCTGTAATGCATAGATAAGTATGTCTAGACAACTGAAACACTAGTACAAGTTCACAAAAGCTCCACTATGTGTGGCACCTTACTGCATTGTGTTTTAAGACTGAATATTACTAATCCTGTTAAATTTTCATCGTAATTCCTGGCTATTTCTTTGTCAGAATTTTTATGAACGCTGGAATTTATGTACAAAGTCTGACGAACCCAGCTTTGCCTGCTCAGTTGAAGAAACTATCAATAATTGACACTATTGAAGCAGCAACTGGGGCTCAACAGCAGTGAAAGAACATGCTTTCTACAATGTGACCCACGGTGGGCATATGCAATCAGGCCCCGAGGACCATGTGAGAAATGTAGTGGAGGACCACCCAGGTGGCGATTGTATCAATAGGAAATGTTGTGGAGGACAAATCACACTTAAAACCTGAATTGAATCACCCTTTTCTTTCTGCTACAGTGTAAGCTGCATTGGCCAGGGCCACAACTGGATGTTGAGAGATCGGATTACTGGCAGAGCTATCTAAGAGGCCTTTAACATTATTTGGCATGTGTCTGACAAATTAGTCAGATTTTCAGTAATCGTTCAATGGCAAAGCTGCCAAAGGAGAGGCGTCTTACTTGTATCCTAGCTTAAATGACGCCGTATTTTGAGAGGCCATGCCGTGAGTGTCCCTTCCTCAACTCTGACCGCAGAGCGAGCAGGTATAAATTTTTCCTAAGAGCAACTTTATCTGTCTTTAACAATTATTATAAATTATCATTTTTTTAAAAATCTTGCTTTGTTGGAATTTTTAGAAACACAGATTTTGAAATTAGATCATTTAATTGACTTTACAACTCCTGAAGAGGTCCTAATAAATTAGAGATTAATCTTTGAGAATTTTTTTTCCATTATAATGTTTAAAAATTTAAATTAATAATAAATTTGCAACTAAACAGGTTGATGTTTTCATTTATTTAAAGACGTCAGATAAATATAACTGTTAAAAGATTTGTATCTCAATTGATCACATCTATGCATATTTATTAAACGATTCATTACCAATTGGAACAGTTTCCATATTATTATAGATAGACATAGAAATTATAAGTCCAGATAAGGTTCAGAAATGTTATTGTATTACATTCACTTAATGTTAAAATCAAAAGACTGATAAAGTTGCCCTTCGGAAAACTTTATACCTGCTCGCTCAGTGGTCAGGGTTGAGGACGAGGGGGAGTTTGTCCGCTCAGGGCACGGCCGCTCAGAATACGACACCGCTGAAATACACGCACCTAGGATCTATGCCGATACCACGAGATGAAGCCAAACGATCTGAAGCAACGACGAATCTTGATGGAGCGTCTAACCGAAGCACCACACAACTGAGCCGATGGAACCAATGCAACGATGCGATGTAAACAAACAACATCGTCTACTGCGTTAGCAAACACAACGTCTAGAAATCCAAATAACGAGCCACCCCTGTTTATAGCAACAATGGGGAGTCGTAGTTGCCCACCTGCAGTGGAGAAGTTGCTGGGAGAAGGCCCTGAGGTCGTGATGTGGTGCCGCGTCCAGCAGCCGTCTCTGCAGAAGAAAGGCTGTCCGGTTTCCCTGAGAACAGGCGGCGCTGCAGTAGGCACAGAGAGACGCCAGGGAACCCACGTGGACCACGACTCGACAGGCGTACACGGACGTCGCGGCGAAGGACGGCAAAGTGGAGCCAGGAAGGCGCAGCGCCGCCACGAACACGGCGTACAGGCACCACACCATACCCACCGTCACGGTGCTCAGCTGCAGCAGCACGGGCACGCCGAAACCCTTCTGCAGCAACGTCAAACAGTCGCGGAGGTCTGCGTGGCAGCAAGACAGCGCCGTCGCCGTCGCTGAAACCGTCACAGGGCTTACTACTGCGTTTCTAAAAATATCATAATGTATCGCAAGACAGATGGGGAGTGCTCACCAGCCTCTTCGTCTTCAGAGCTGTAATATTGGACCGGATTTGAACGTTTCCTTCCAGAAGGAACCGAGCGTCCGTCCCCAGGTGCCAGTGGAGGGTTCCTTGGAACAAAGCGGCGTTGGCCGGAAAGATCAGCATTTCTCTCAACCCAAAACGATACGGTTCCTCCTGTGCGGTTCCTCCCGGCACGATCGAAGAACTCTTTGTTCTCTGCCCCTACCACCTTTCTTGCTGGCCGTGGAGCGAGTAATCCGTTCCTCCGAAAGAGGAGACGGTCCTCGGAGGAGTTGCGGTCATCCAGCATGCAGGCGTTGACCATGCGGAAGGCGTCGCGCACCAGAAGCAATGACGTGGTGAACTGTGTGTGCATGACGAGGTTCACGAAGCCCGTCACGTAGCCCATGAGGAAAGGAGGGAAGAAGACCGACTGGGCCCAGTGCCACGAGTCCACCAAGTAGAGTGACGCCATGGCACATCCGGCAGCGGTCACGTCCACCACGGCCACGGATCTGAAGTCAAAGGGCATCTCACTTGCTCAACCCAGGGACCTGTTCAGTTAACTTTGTCTTCGTAATAAATCATCGATACCGTATCCAGGGACAGCGAAGACTTTGAGTGAAGCATTGTAAACAGTTATTGTAATTTTGCCACTAATATAAAATAAATTAACAGTTATAATCATCTGATTTGTCTTCAAAATAAATGTTAAAAAGAAAATCAATGGTAAAAGCATATAAAATTAATTAACTTTAAATAGTTAGATTGTTTTGTAAATCAATTTTTTTAAGAAACCCTGAAGAATAACCTTTTATTTAGGTATATTATTGGTACTTATTGGTACAATACCTTGCTCGAGACAAGATGTGTGAGTTGTCGCCTCCGACGCCACCGAGGACCTTGTCCAACGTCCTGGCGAAGGCCGCGAGCTTCCGTCTGTGGACCGTGGTCCCCAGCAAGACGGACGAGGTGGCCGTCATCACCAGACACAACGCCTCCAGCATGTGCGCGAGGACGACGTCGCTGGAGAAACGCGGGTAGAAGTTGCGGACGCTCCACACCGACGTCGCGACGAACCACGCCGACAGACCCGTGAGGACGGCGACTCTGTAGAGGGCCTCGTACACAGACAATGACGTCGTTGCGGCGCTGGCGTCCAGGGGAATGGGCGTCAAGGCCAGGAGCCGCGCCACGTGGTACAGCGGCCGGTAGACGCCGTAGACGTCGAGGACCGCCATCGTAGACCTTCAACGAGCTGTAAAAAATATATATATTCCTTTGAAATCGCTAACAGAGGAATCTTGCTGTCGACACAATTACTCTATCCTGATTCTCAACCCTCCATTGTATGTACCGAGGTGATCAATGTCTTGACCTCTCCAGTCTTGCCAACTATTGCAACAGGTAATGAAGCTCGGTTAAACCTTACCAATCCCTCCTGACGTATTACCTGAATGAATTGTCAACGTTCATCAAGTCTCCTTTTTTTTTCTATTTCATTTTCACACCTGTCAGTGTCCACGACTGCCAGAGGAGCCTATATATCTAACATGTCTGGCGAAATTAATGTATCCCGATCAAGCCCAGATTAAGTGGCCTTCAGCTGCGTAATTGTAAAATCGAACACACGCGTTAGTCCTTGCACAAGAACACTCGGTTAGTTCTCCGTGGAATATCCCCCAACACCGTCCAAGAAGTTAATAAAAATCATCACTGGATGCTGTTTTTGATGTTTTGACTTTTTCTTTGTATTCTTCCGTTTTTTTAAAAAAAGAGGACCCAGCTTTCCAAGAATTAACCATTTATAATCCAGTTTCACCCTGCCGCAACGATCCTGGTTGCCTCTGTATGTCCATAATCTTCTATTATGTCTTGTAATGCAGCATCGTCTTCCCTCGGCGATCCAAATTAAACTGTGATTTGCTATTTATTTAATGTTTTAAATTGTGCTGTATCCCCATTTTTTTAAGTCTCCTAATGACGTAATTTTTTTGTGTATGTTTATTTTTTGAATATGACATTGTAACGTCAAATGCAATGTTTTTTTTTTAGGGCAACAGGCTACATGAGGGTGATTCACATTGGGCAACTGCCCTTTAATAGCATAGGAAGGGATTTGAAAGGGGGGATGCGGAAGGGTGGAGGAAGGCAGCCAAGGGCCACTAGGGCCCCCGGGTTATATTTTAAGGATCCTACCCGGCATTCGCCTAAATAAATGCAGGGAAAACCTTAGAAAAACCTGCATCGGGTAGGTCGGGCATTGGGTACTTGTCCCACGCCCTTCCGATAGCAGGAGAGGAGTTTGCTGTGGGGACGCAGCATTCCCTTCTCCGTGCCTCGACCAGTTTAGGAGGTAGCTGGCCGACTATTCCAATGGGAATAGCGAACAACTCTTACCGTATGCCCAAGGTCTGCGACCCCGGAACATACACCTCTCAAAACAGGCCGAGGTGCCTCGGCTTGTGGGAAACTTAGTTCAAAAACGGAGAGGAAAAGGCATACCCATAGGTAGCCCCTTCGTATCTCTCGTAAAAGGTTCTTCCTGCGAGAGAACATCCCTCGCAGGTTACCTGCGAGAGAATCGTCTCGCAGGCTTTCGGCTCAGTAAACTACTCAAGAGGGCTAGCTGCGTCCCCACAGCAAACTCCGCTCCCGCTATCGGAATGGCGTGGGACAAGTACCCAATGCCCGACCTACCTGATGCAGGCTTTGCTAGGTTTTTCCCTGCATTTCTTTAGGCGAATGCCGGGTAGGATTCTTAAAATATAGCCCGGGGGCCGCTAGTTAACCCTTGGCTACCTGCCTCTACCCTTCCGCATCCCCTCTTTCAAATCCCTTCCTATGCTATTAAAGGGGAGTTGCCCAACGTGGATTACCCTCATGTAGCCTGTTGCCCTAAAAAAATACAATTAAATATCATGGCATCACAATCCAAACAACGGGAAGGAGTTTCAGACAGCACATAAGATCTAGAGCTATGAATGAAATCAGAGACATTACACAACTATCGATCAGCACAGCAGCGATGGACCTGACGTGTGGCCTAGAATTAGTAGGAGGATACCTCACGTACAGACAACTGGAAGAACTGGAGCGAGTAAAGGCTATAAGATACCTGAAAAGAATTCAAGATCGAGGCTAGTGCACGACCTTCCTAATAGAGGGTCTAAGATACTACCAGCTGGTTCCAGCTTCAGACAGCTTTTACAGGATCTGTATGAGAGGAAAACGGAACATACCGGAGGACTTCTACGCAGGACAGGACATGGATGGAAGCCAACCATGAGACTGGTGATCCATGGCTTTCACCATAAAGTGTACTGCAACAGAGTATTTCATGAACCAAACGACGAGTGTGTGTGTGTATGTGTTATGTTTAGAAGCCTGTGAGAGATATCATATCGTAGCTTACAGCAAGGAAAGGTTGTGACGTAATGCGCGCCATGTGTCTGCGCTTCCACTATATTATTATATTAATATTATTATTTTATAGTAAAACAAATCTACTGTCGACGGGAATCAATTCTCGCGGCTCAGTTCCCAGAGATAATAAAAAAAGGCATTCTATTGGCAAAACCCGCTGACTTCCGCGGTACGTCTGTAAGTTCCTTGGAAAATATCTTTGGTTCGTGACATGGAAACAAAAAAATTTTACTTTGGAAATGTGACTTTCGTGGAAATTAAATTTACGACCGAGGTTCTGACAATTGGTTTCGAGTCCAGGGTGAATATGCTAAAATTTTCTTTGTGCGGCAGTTACTAACAGTATCTCAATATATATATATATATATATATATATGAATACTCTCCTCAAGTGGCACAACACACACACATATATATCACTGATTTCCCTCCGGTGACAACCACTACAACGAATCCTCCATGTGATAACGTGAAAACTACTCCGGGACGTCTGGAAAACCTGAAAAGTGTAGTAAGTCGATCCCGTTTTATTCAATTTAATTGTAAAAAAAAACCTCAACAAACTTTATATTTGTAATGTAGACGTTATTCCAGTTACTGCTTAAGGAATAAATCCGTTGGCTCCTTCTGTCGTATTTAATTACGAAACCGCGAACAAACTTTTAATTAATAATGTGGCTTTAAAACCGTTTACACGGGGAATTATTTTGGGGGGGAAGGGGGGGGTAAACCTTGCCCAAACGTTTACAAAATATATTTATATGGGCCGCCGTTCCATTCAATTATAATTCATCCTCATCCAGACTCATTTCATTTAACTTGTAACAAGGGCACGGAAAAGACGAGTTTAGTAGCGAGCGGTGACGTCATAGCCGCCGCGGGGTTGTGATTGCTTCAGTACAGAAGCCGCAGTTTTCCAAAATAAATATCAGTTGGAGGGGGGGGGGAAGAAATAGATATTTTTTTCATCTACATTGATCTCTTCATTTTTTCGTGTTTGTTTTTTTCCCCCCCTTCAAATATTCATTGCCGCGGCTGGTAGAGGGCATGACGTGGATGGAGGTGATGCAACCGAACCTTCCCCCGACTTGTTCTTCGTTCAAGTTGTAACTCACTTTATTTCTTAGTCACGTCTCTCATCGTCTGCAACGCTCATCTTAATAGTCGTTCAACTGAAAGTCTTCACAGGACCGGAGAGATTATATATTTTTACGGGTGTGTTCCGCATGGGGGGGGGCATCGTATGAGACGCTTGGATATAGTCACAGGAGCTTTGAAGCAGGTTCGCTTTCCCTGGTCAATTACAAGTTCTGACCAAAAAAAAACACTGCAGCTTTCCATAAAATACTCTCTGTGCTCTCTCTCTCTCTCTCTCTCTCTCTCTCTCTCTCTCTCTATCTATCTATCTATCTATCTCTCTCTCTCTCTCTATCTCTATCTCTATCTCCGTCGATTCCCAACACACACTCTTACTGCTCTCTGACTTTCCTGTACGTCTCCCGAAAAAACGCACTCAAGTTCCGCGCGTCCAAGCCATGCCTTCGCGACAATGCCCGTAGCAAGCAAGCGTTATTAGCCTCCATAATTCTTATAGCTACGCCGTCGACAATGAAAATCGTAAAATTTGCAGATCTCGTGTAGTTGGAAATGTACTTCCTGGGTTTGTCTATGGCCAGCAGGTTGAATTTATGCTCGGCCACCGATTACAACATTAGTTTCACTCTCTCCTTCCCGACTGAAGATTGCTTTACTTTTCAATATTTTAATGCATGTTTGTAACTGCTGTCAACTGTTCTATTTGCGGTCCACTGCCCGACTGCAAAACTTTTTATAATATGAAAAGTTTTGGTCTTTACACCTCGCTGTTCTATGCCTGACTGCACATTCCTGACTCTATTACTTTTGTACAAAAACTTTGCTGGTCCTTATGCCTCGCCGTTCATTGCCTGATTGTCCGTTCGTCTCGTAGATTTTGAGCGCGTAGAACCTCAACAATGTTTTCTTTGCCTAGCCGGTTTGTTGCGGCGTCCGCTCTATATCCTCTAATAATGAGTCCTCTACAATCCAACTTTTCAATTAGAACAATGTCTTAATTACCAATTACTACAATATATATATATATATATATATATATATATATATATAAACACTGCAGCTTTCCAGAAAATACTCTCTGTGCTCTCTCTCTCTCTCTCTCTCTATCTCTTCTCTATCTCCGTCGATTCCCAACACACTCTCTTTCTTCTCTCTGACTTTCCTGGACGTCTCCCGAAAAAACACACTCAAGTTTTCTGGAAAGCTGCAGTGTTTATATATATATATATATATATATATATATATATGTCGATAGGAGCTTTCAGAAAGCTGCAGTGTTTATATATATATATATATTCATCGGATAATGTAATTAAAATATTTCCTCAGGCCAACAACATTTCTGACATTTGCAGTAGGGTGACATGTTAATGAAATATTTTAATTAAATTATCAGATGAATATGGTTTACAATAACCTGAAAGCTCCTGGTGATCTATTTTTAAAAATTCATGACATTTTAATGCAATTTAGAATTGAAATAAAAATTTTTTTATATATATATTGTACTGTAAAAAAAGGGGGGTTTAATCATTTATAATATTATTAAAAATCTATTATAAAACTAATATTAATCATATTAAATTTTTTTACCAAACCCATTAACGATGCAAAAAAATGTATTAACAAATTTAAAAGATTAAATTAATTACCTAATCTGTAACATTTATTGTGACAAATGCTATCTATGTTGGTTATACTCAACTTCCCCAACGACCAGGTTAAAATTATGTAAAATAATTTTAAATTTAATGCAGCTCTTTATATTAATCTATTATATATTGTAGTAATAGGTAATTAAGACATTGTTCTAATTGGAAAGTTGGATTGTAGAGGACTCATTATTAGTGGATATAGAGCGGACGCCGCAACAATCCGGCGAGGCAAAGAAAACGTTGTTGAGGTTCTACGCGCTCAAAATCTGCGAGACGAAGAGTTCAGTCGGGCCGTAGGCAGCGAGGAGAAAAGACTAAAATTCCAAGTCATAAAAATTTGAACAGTACAGTCGGGCAGCAGACAGCGAATAGAACGGACGAAAAGAACTCATTGAAAGTTTTACAGTCGGCAGTCAGAACGAAAGATTGTGGCCCAGTCACAAACATGCTTTCAAATATTAAAAAGTAAAGCAATCTTTGGTCGGGAAGGAGACAGAGCAACTTGTGTGTAGATTCATCATGCTGGCCATAGGCGAACCAATGAAGGACCTTTCCAACTAAAGTCACGAGATCTACAAAATCCAGGTTGCAGTAAAGCATCGAGAACCAACCAATTAGTGTTAAACCAACTAACAAACAACGCCAATTAGAGCCTGTGAGAACTTAGAATCAGTGATGTCCCCAAAATTGTGCACGAAAAGCTAAAAAGAGACCTGGGCGGCCGTAAGTAGAGAAAAACTTTAAAATCATTTGTAAACCGTGTTTAAAAGATAAAAGTCAGATCGCTCTTTAATTATTTAATTATCGATAAAATGAGATCCTTAATTCTTGATAAAATTAAAATTGTTTAAATTCAATCTTTATTATTATTTCTTCCGCAAAAAATTTCGTCTATGTTTCAGACGCTTTGATTTCCATAAAAAGTAAATGTAATTTTGATTATTTAAATTCTGCCATTTATCAAACCCAGTTCAAGACCCTGAGATCCCCAAATATATTGTGTATTTTATAATTGTTTTAAAAATTGTTAATAAATATTGTTTGTAGTTTTCCCTTAATAATCTTTTTATTTAGACACCATCATTGATTCCCATATAAATATGATTTGACTTTATTACTATACATAAAAAACTTTATTACAATAGATACAATAGATAAAATAGATTAAAAAAATTATTGGGCGCCAGCAGCTATATATATATAGTCTGCAAAAAAAAATTATCATTAGCTCCGGCTTGGTTATAAAGACCTCCTTCTCTACAGGGTAAAGTGGGCGGCACCGTAGCTATTCAAGAACAGAGCTTAGTTCCGTACTGTGTAAAAAATCTATAACTTTTGAAGGGACTTTACAGAAACGGTGACACTTACTTTAACTTGTGGCGTCAGCAGTGGATCACTGGTCTTGTAGTAAGCAGCACACGATCTCCTTCTTCGGCCTTTCCGCAATCGACATCTCTTCTCGCTCGCCAAATTTACCACCCTCTCGCCTCTCTCTCTCACTCCACTTTCAGTCCTCTCTCTCTCTGTCTGACTGCGGCTGTCCACTTTCACTCGGGTTCGGAGTATATATTCTTACTCCGCCACCCCCCCCCCCCCCTCAAACGATTCAAAAGAGAAAGGACGCGTACCGTCGGTTTCTTGGGGCCTCTCTGACGCACATGGCCGTTTAATTTATTCCTCCTCAGGCCCGCGGACAACAAAGGACGGCCACTTACCGATGTTATTCACTACAATATATATATTTATATATATAAGGAGTCAGCCTGTGAGAGACAGTTTCGTGTTGTAGACATAACCTCATTGTTCCTGTTTACCAGAGCTTCAAGGATGACGTTCGTCATCGAAACAGGTGACATCATTCCTTCTGCAGACACAATCCCGAGTCTAATTTTGATAATACGCCGTGATATGAATGGATGTTTTAGGTTTATAAGATGGTTTGACAGTGTCCCGAATGTTTCCGATTGCGTGTTCGCAGATGCCCAATGACCAGTGAGCCGGACGGTTCCGTGAAGCGCAGGTACAAGTACGTGGTGGCGCCCAGCATGCGCGACGTGCTTCGACAGCCGCTGCCCCCGAAGAGTGTGTCGCTGTGGCTGGAGGAGGGTCTCCGTAACCCCAAGGACCAGCGCATATTCCTGCTGTGCTGCATGTACTTCCTCCAGATGCGAGCCGTCCGCCGCATGTCCCCCGCGGACAACGTCCTGCAGGCGACCACGTGGACGAAGACGACGTCGAGGCTGGCGAGCGACGTCGTGACCCGCAACTCGCGCGTCTCGTTCGAGGAGACCAAGATAATCAGCGTCAACACGACGCAGAACTCCGGGCCGCAGGCCGTGGTCGCGTACGACGCGCAGGAGGTCAAGTTCCCCGCGGGGCAGCAGTTCTGGGAGCGGCTGACCAAGGACGAGTCAGAGTCGCAGAAGGTGAACAGGAAGATCTTGAAGCTGCGCGGCCGGTCTCGGGAACGGAAAGAGATAAACATGGTCCACGTGCAGTGCGAGACCAACTTCGCCCTTCATCCTGAGTACGAACACGTCGCAAGGGCGGAAGGAATCAGCGACGAATCCGAATGCTACCAGTCGATGATGGGCACTAAGCCGAGCAAAGGCAAGCTGGCCAGACTTCGACGCTCCCTGGTGAAGCTCTTCAGGAAGGACTCCAACAGGAAGGTGGACGACACGCTGTCAATCAAGAGCAGCAGGTTACGGATACGCGGCAAAGCCGACTGCAGCCGCAGCATCGCGATCCAGAGGCAGTACTCGAACGTCCTGAACGTGGAGCCACGCGTGTCGCTCAATTACCTCGGCTTTTTCGACGAACGCGGAAGGAGAAACGTGTCGGCTGAGTCGGACGTCCTCTACAAGAACGAGAAATTTAACACCTACGAAGTGTCAGACGTGAACGTGGTGCGCTCCAGGACCGTGGTCAGCGTCCTACAGGCCGAGAGACAGCAGCGCAAGTCTTCAGCGGCGCTGTCCATCAGGGCGACCTCTCGGGGCGTGGAGAACGACATCCGGGAGGCCCTGGAGGCCTTGGAGGGCGCCTACCTGAGCGACCCGGGACCGACGCCGTCCCGGGCCTTAGCCGCCGGCGAGCCGCAGCAGGCGCAACCACGACAAACGAAGCCCAAGGACGTCTGGATGCCACTCGTCGACAGCGACGAGTCGGCCCCTTACCAACGCTTCAGAGACATTCCTTCTCCGCCGTTGCTCGACTCGCAGCCGCACGACTTCCGGGCCATGTTTATGAAGTAGACGGTCAGTTCCTTAAATGTGCAAAATTTGTATTTATTTGAAATGTATCGCTGATTTATGTCTTGGTATGTGTTATCTGTGAGTAGCCTTGTGGAAAATAAAGGAATGACCGTTGTTGGAACTTGCAGTGGTGTGTTTCTTCCTTCATTACTTTGGGGACTGACACCCGTAGTCACAACTAGGTCTGTATTTATATTACAGGCGAAACCTGCGAGGGATGTTCTCTCGCAGGCAGAACCTTTTAGGAGAGATACGAACGGGCTACCTTTGGGTATGCCCTTTCCTCTCCGTTTTTTAACTACAGTTTCCACAAGCCGAGGCACCTCGGCCTGTTCTGAGAGGTGTATGTTCCGGGGTCACAGGCCTTGGGCATACGGTAAGAGTTGTTCGCTATTCCCATTGGAATAGTCGGCCAGCTGCCTCCTAAACTGGTCGAGGCACGGAGAAGGGAATGCTGCGTCCCCACAGCAAACTCCTCTCCCGCTATCCAGGGAAGGGCGTGGGACAAGTACCCAATGCCCGACCTACCTGATGCAGGTTTTTCTAGGGTTTTCCCTGCATTTCTTTAGGCGAATGCCAGGTAGGATCCTTAAACAATAGCCCGGGGGCCCTAGTTAACCCTTGGCTACCTTCCTCTATCCTTCCGCATCCCCCCTTTCAAATCTCTTTCCCATGCTATAAGAGGGGAGTTGCCACTATGTGGATCACCCTATCCACAGCCTGTCTACACCCCAAAAAAATGGACGGGTTCATACGTATTACTATTTATTCATCTTCGGGACTAGAAGGAAAACGAGCTTTTATTATAATATAATAATATATTATATTTATTATGAATCTATTCCCGGTGATAGCTATATCTGCAAATCAATAATAAAGGTTACAAAATTATTTATTATTCGAAAACCCTCAAGAGACCTTGGAAAGCGCTCCTCATTGGCTCCTCGGGCCTATTTGGTGACGTCACACAACGACGTCACACCTGCTAATTTGTAATGAAGCCTATCTTTGTAAGTATATGTTTCCGCAATATAAATTTTTTTAAAACATATCGACTTTTAAATGATCGGAAAACGGTTGGCTGATATTTTAATCGTTTCCATTGCCGTTTGTTCGATATTAGCCCCCATTTTAAATATTAGCGCTAACGTTAAGACTAATATAACACTCGCCATCATACGCTAGCGTAGAATATGATCCACTGACGCAATATTTGTCAAACTCTAATGAAAGTTTTGCCCCCAATGTTCTTCTTCTTTTATTGGCACTATAACCCAATGTGAGTTTTGGCCTTATTAACAATCTTCTTCCATTCCGCCCTCTCCTGTGTCAGTTTCCGCCATCCTCTTACTTTCATGGTTTGTATATCCTTCTCGATGTCATCTACCCATCTTGTCTGGGGGTCTGCCCCTTTTCCTCCTCCCAATTGGCTTCCCGTCCATAATCCGTCTAGGTGTTCTTCTACCATCCATCCAGGCCAACCTTCTGCTCTTGATAAACCTAACAATATCCTCGTTATTCATGAGCTACTCCAGTTCTCCATTCCGTCCTCTCCTGTGTCAGTCTCCGCCATCCTCTTACTTTCATGGTTTGTATATCCTTCTCGACGTCTTCTACCCCCATCTTGTCTGGGGGTCTCCCCCTTTTCCTCCTCCCAATTGGGCTTCAGTCCATAATCCGTCCAGGTGTCCTACTTTCATCCATCCAGGCCAACCTTCTGCTCTTGATAAACCTAACAATGTCCTCGTTATTCATGAGCTACTCCAGTTCTCCATTCCGTCCTCTCCTGTGTCAGTCTCCGCCATCCTCTTACTTTCATGGTTTCTATATCCTTCTCGATGTCATCTACCCATCTTGTCCGGGGTCTCCCCCTTTTCCTCCTCCCTATTGGTTTCCAGTCCATAATCCGTCGAGGTGTTCTGCTTTCAGCCACCCTAAGTACATGTCCCATCCAGGCCAACCTTCTACTCTTGATAAACCTAACAATGTCCTCGTTATTCATGAGCTGCTCCAGCGCTCTGTTTGTTCTAATTCTCCATTCGTGCATACAGGTCCGTATATCCTTCTCAGTATCTTGCGTTCAAGCCCAAAATGTTCATGACGGAACTACGTGGTTAAAAGTAAAATAAAAAAAACGACGAAAGGTAAAAATAATTTTTGTTAAGTAAAATCATAAACGGAGAGATTTTTTTCAGGAGGATTTCAAGTTTGGATCCACGGATAATTTAATAATAATAATAATATACAGCCTCCGTGTGGTTCAGTGGAGTTTTTAAACTCGTAGAAAAGTACAAATGTGATTACTGGATTAGATAAATGTGAGGTTATTTTTTTATATGTAATATAAACTAGCACTACATGAAATGGCTAATCTAAGGAAATTATAGAAGGCTGTGGCTAGTGATGGGCATAATCGATTGATCCGCTATCGAGTGGCTCTAATAATCGAATAATCGCTCCTTCATCCACACGTACCGGAGACGATCCATGAATAACCAAAAAATAAATAAATTGTATTCTTTCCTCATGCAAATTTAACTTCACGGTTTCAGTCAAATCAGATTGTGATGGTGAAAACAACTTAATTTAATACATATCGAATTTTATTTAACAAAATTAAGATTTATTATGTAATTAAATTTGATTCGGCGAGTACTTAAAATGGCCACAAGTTGCGTGGACAGGGATCGTTTGCAGGGAATAGTAAATTCATTGTCACGGGATATAGGGGAATTTTACAAACACCGCAGATGACCGACAGATTAATTCCTTATTAGATATTTTCCTGTTAAAGGAGATATACTCAGGTAACCGAAGGGATTACTGACCTCCTTGCGGTGACCCTGAAGATTATTTGGTAAAGTTACAAGGAAATACAGACAAAACTGAAAAAAATAATCAATTTCTGTGCAAAAATTCAGTGTCTAATTATTAACATTAAGACGGAATAATCGAATGATTCATTCATCGCTGGCTCGCTTAAGCCTTTATAAGTCTCGTCGTTCGGTGGTGGACGTATAATCGATATTGCGAATGATCTACAATAATCGAATGATCGATTATGGTCATTCGATTATACCCATCACTAGCTGTGGCTTTAGCATGTGGCTGTTCCCCCATCCACCTGTAGGATTTGTCAGACGACAAATTTTTGAGTATCGTTTTCTCCAGCCTTAATTTGTCCCTGTAAGAATCATTTTGGGGGTTTTGTATCGGTTTCTGTTATTTTTGGTTTTTAGCTAAGTTACAATTGAAGGTTATGGGACACACTTTGGAGTTACTTAATAACCCATTTATCCTTCAACAAATTAGTTCATGATGAGGTTATAAATAAATATTAATGGCCAAATAAATCAGAATAAAGTTCCTCACATAAATTCAGATGTGAACTTGACAAATTTCTCATCAGTCACTGTTTCCAATTCTGTTAAAGGAATTTATGGACAGTTAAAATGTAACATTTTTGTACATATATGCAGCATGAACTGTTTTATTATTTCAGATGTAATTTCATGATATTAAGAATAAACTTAGGTGGATTTTAATTGAATTGTAATTAAAATGTGTAATATGACTGAAAAAAGTTATTCATTTCACTTCATTAATCAATTAAACTATAAGCTAAGAATCTTGTCTCACGTGACAGCCTTCCGCATCATAGAAGTCTTGCTTCGCATGGGGTTTCAGTGGAACAAGGCCAATTTAATCTAAAATTTGTATGATGTCCTGACATTAGGACCTCTTTTAGTATTAATTAATTATAAGACATCTGTAGGTTCAATACTCTACAAAAAGTTTTGTGTGTAGAATTTTTTTTTTCATTGGAACTTTTTATTCATGGCCATTAACATTTATGTTGTACCTTTCAATAATGTAGGATAATTATTATTTAGTTAGAAATAAATATTCATTCAAAACCGAGAGATGTCACAGTTTGGGTATCGAAAGCTCCTCTTCTTTTGTTCTCTTCGCGAGGATAAAATTATTGTCATTAAACAACTTAAATGTATTCAACTAGATTTTTCCTTGGTGCAGTTATTTAATAAAAACTATCCTAGTTCCACAACCCTGAAATCTGTAGCGGGTCTACAAAATAATTTTTGACTAACTTGTTTAAGCAGAAACATAACATTGAACCCAAAAACAAACTTATTGTGTATAAAATTCAAAATAAAGAAAAGAAAATTACCTACAACATAAGTAAAGCACCAACTACTTTTTTTTTACACACAATTCTATTTCCATCAAATTGAACAACTGGAAGCTAAATAAAATAGTAAACAACATTTCGCCTCTGCATACTCAATTCATGTAATTTTAAACTTACGAAGTAAATATAAGATCTGTGGCTTCAAATAAAGTTATCATATACAGTATATTTTTTCAATTCGATCTGATAAAATTGGAAAACTACTGTAGGAATTACATGTTTAAAAAAATTAGCTTCGTTGTCATTAAAATTATTTTTGAAGTCAGTTCAGTAACATGAAGAAAGAATATTTTTACTGTTTTGTTAAACGGCATAAAAGAATCTTGGAAACTTTGCTTCAATTCTACCCATTTTTTTAGCCTTTATATTTATCACATAATCATGTACAGTCCAATTATATGTTGAGTTCTTTCTCCCATTTTATCATTTATCACAATGGGAAGTAAATATTTCTATATTTATGCAGAGGCAAAGAAATAATTTCTTTGTTTAGAATGGAATGGTAAAATTCCAAACAGGAATAATGTTGAATATGTAGCCTAGTCATGGCTAAAGAAATAAAATAATTATTTTTCTAGAAAGCAGACTTGTAATCTTTTCTGCACTGTTGTATCTTTTTGTTTTTCAGGAATGTTATAAGTCTGGTTTATGTTAACTGCCCATAAAAGCATACCATACAATTTAATAAGTTCTATGTTCACATAAACAGTTATTTTGTAGTAATAAAATATGAATAGACCTTGGGGTCGTTGGGAATTTCACCCTTCCCTCCATGAAAGACTTGAAAAATTTAAGAAATTGTGTCTGGAAACTGACCCTATTCCTGCAGAATTGTTATGCCAAATGAAGCAAGTGGAAGGAGATGGAAAGGTAATTATACAAATTGTTTACTCAAATGAGTAAGAATAATGCCAGTCAAAATAGACAGGAAACAAATTTATGGTGTCGCCAAGTGAGGAAGGAAACAATTCAAATTTTCAGATGCACTAGCCTCTTTCTTAAAGAGATACTTGTACATCTCATGCCAGACGACCACTCTGTGCAGTTATTAATGTATGTATATTTCCATTAATTATCTTAGAAATACAGAGCGAGAGTTGCTTTCGGGCTGTTGTAATCTTACGGCTGGTTCCCAACGAGTTTAAATTCACAACTACCTCCTGAACAAGGAGACTAAAGCATCTAAAAATATTACGTGTTTCCTGTCCAAAAAGGTGACACCAATTACCATATTTCTTTTTCCATTCTGTATAAAATTATTTCCAATTTTTAATCATCTATATTTACATATAAATTCAAAGTTAATTCATTGAAATTTAATTCTAAATAATAATATAATTTCAAAATGAAAAAAATTACGTTGGATTGAAAATAATGCGTAAGAAAGATAGCCAATTTTGTCTACTGACAAGTGCAGTTTTGTCGCTCTAGGCTCTTCTTCGCACCTGAGGAAAGGGACAAGGGTCCCAGAAACGTTGTGTGGTATTTATATTACCTTTCTTGTCTGAATTGGCTATCTTTCTTATTCATTAATAATATAATTTCCTTCCTTTTTGGTAATATTTTTATTTATTTAATTTCCAGGAATCTTCAGTTGTTATTGAAGAGCATGGAGAAATTGATTGTGCTGAAGAAATCGAAGAACCATTACCAGTTGATGAGGAAGAAGAAATTGAGAAGGCGTCAATCTTGATAACACCTTCTCAAGGTTTGTGTTTAAATTTGTGACTTCATATCTCATAGTCTTTATTTTATTTCAAGTTGAGATGAAATTATTTGTTGCAACAAACCATTTGTCGAATTAATATGCTGAAAACATAAATAAAATTACACGGTTAATTTTACTGTTTAAAAATCTTTATTATAGAAATTTCTTAGTAAATACGAAAGATTGCCAATTCAGACAAAATAAGTGATGATATAAATACCACACAATGTTTCTGGGATCCTTGACCCTTTCGTCAGGTGCAAAAAAGAGCCTTTGAGTGTTGTCAAGTGACCAATGCAGTTGTGTTTCTCTAGGCTCCTCTTCTTAGCACCTGATGAAAGGGACAAGGATCCCAGAAACATTGTGTGGTATTTATATTACCTTTTCGTCTGAATTGGGTATCTTTCGTATTCATTAATTTAAGAAATTTCTTACTATTAAATACAGCTACTAACTTCAAATTATAACTTTCTTCAGGACCCAGAGTTTCTAATCTCTTCTCACAAATTGAAGATGGTTCTTTGGACAAAGATTTTTTGAGCACCGTGTCCAAACAACAGTTGGAATTTATCTTGCCGAAACTTTCAGACACTGGCATGTCATATCTGATAGAATCTGTATGTACTTTTGGGTCAACTAATTTGGCATCAGTTTTATGTTCTGAATACTTACTTCCGCAGGTATGCATTTTATATTCAACATAGTTATAACATTATATACTACGGGGAAAAAAAGCTTAATGTTGCCAATGTGTTGTAATTATAAAATTAAGACGATGGTTTTGTTGCAAGAGCATTGCAAGTAACACTCCTCCTATATTGATGAAGTTTTTATGTGAAGCATCCTTGTTTAGGATGAAAAAATTGCAAGTAAAATTAAAATGATAATTTCAGATCAATTACAAAAACTGTAATTGTTACTAATTACAAAGATGTTGGATAACACTATTTTATCTAATCTCAAGCATGTATTTTTACATATTACAAATTATTTAAAAGAAAGTATATTTTGATTTCATATTCTGTTTTAACCATTATTTTATACCGATACAGTTCAGCCAAGAAGAGAAGCAATGTCCTCGGACCATTTTGTTATCTGCAAAACAGGTGGTTGAGAGGTTTCCACAAGAAGCAAGTATTCACTTTCTTGGACCGCTTTTATTGAAGCCATCGGGATCCCACCAAACGGCACCTTTCATAGGCAGCCTTCCTTTACAGCAGAAGTTTACCCTACTCAGGTTAAGTTTTATATTAATACAGAAACTCTATTTTTTTTGTGAGGCCTCAGTTTTGGGTAATTATAATTTTAAATCTCTGCTATGGTTGGAAGTCGATTCTAAGCCTGCAGAACTTCTTTCCAATTTATAGTAAAAATTACTTGTTTTAGTACAAGTATGCTATAGTAAAATTACTTGTTCATATGGAAATTATCCAACCTGTCTCATTCCTAACCATTCAATAATAATGCATTACAGAATGCTTGGAGACAGCAATATCCACCTGACAGAATCCCAGGCAGTGATAACAAATGAACTTCTCACACCACTGAGTGACGAACAGTTAATCGCTAACCTTATCTCATTACTCGTGGCTTCTGGAACCGAGCTTCGTCACAGTGCAAAGTTTGGTCAGTTACTTGTTGCAGCCATTCAGAAACTTGGTCCAACAGCAACAGACTACCAAAAAGAACAACTGGCAATACTCGCTGCTGAACACAAAACAGTAGCTCGCAAGGTTGCAGAGAAGGCTCTAAAATCGCTGAGTTGACATGTCGTCTTCTATTTCTGCGAAATATGTACCGATATTTCAAGTCATATTCTTTGTCGACTATGTTCATTTGGATTTATGGTCAGTGTGCCTTCTGGTTGTTCTGTAGTGCCATCCAATAAATCAATCGCTGTTAGCGTTGTTTTAAAAGTGTGGTAAATCGTTATGACGTCAAGAGTGGATGTCCCTTAAGCAGTCTTGCTTGGCTTGTTTGTAAAAAATACTGTACCACAACATTATAAAAATTTAGCAATACATAAAAAGTTTTTTAAATTTTAATCAAGATGTATTTTTTTTAAATTAAAAGAATGTATTTCTGTAAAAAAAGACTACTAATTTCATAAATTATTCAGATAAAAATCAGTTATCAAATAAACAGGGAACATCATTTTCTAAAGAGTAATTACTATTTCATTACTGTATATAAAATTCATTACCTTTTTACCATTAGTCACCTTATAGAAAATAATTCTTTATACACTTAGTATAAAGCATTTGTTAATGATCAGTTTAATTCTTACATGACCGTTTATTCAGGAAAACGCATCCTGTGTGTATCCAGAAAATAGCGAGGCGGGAGAGAACAAGGAACATTGAAACTTTCAGTGTAGCATATTGGTTATACTCCGTCAAATAGTTCTTTTTTTTGCAAATACTTTTATTCATACTGTTTTTTTTTCATATAAATAATACAACAGAAAAATTTAAGTTGTAAATTATAGAATAAAAACATTTTATACAAAAAAATCACCAAACAAATGTTTTAAAAGAGCAATGTATAAAGTCCTATTTGACCATGTTGTAAACACAGGTCATATACAATTTTAAAAATTACACTCATTTTAATGGCCGTAGAAATATTGTTAAAAGGTTAAATTCAACTTTGGATTTAAGTAGTCAAAAATAAATGTGCAGATTTATTTTTTGTTTCACAGATAATCACGACTTTTTAGTTACATTAAATTAGAAATTTACAGTTAAAATTATAGCTGTTCATAAATATGGCAACGTAATAATATCACTGAAAACAAATTGAGTTTTGAAAGCTTCTCAGTCACAGGTTTTTTTTGATTGAAAATTTGTTATTAAAATAATCTTGGTAGAAGTGGTCAGCTTCCGAACTTCATTTTGTAAGCCTGCAACAAAATTAGTTACAAAAAAGGTAACTAAAAACTCCAATTAAATAAATATGAAAATAAGACCAAAATATGTCTTCTGTGGAACTCTACAAATTATAATAATTGTAGTCTTCAAATAAACCATAAATAGGCTTACATGTAACAAGTGAATTTCTTTTACAAACACATCAATAATTGGAAAGTTTGCAGTGTATTAAAACTTTTGAACATAAATATAACTAAAATGAAAAAATTTACGTCTGATTGAAAATAATGAATAAGAAAGATAGCGAATTCAGACATAAAGTGATAATATAAATACCACACAACGTTTCTGGGATCCTTGTCCCTTTCCTCACGTGTGAAGAAGAGCCTAGAGCGGCTTTCTTTATTATTCATAATTATAACTAATTTAATCCAATGCAGTTCTTACTTCCTTTGCAATTCTTTGCAACTGCTCAGCCATAGAGTGGCCAGTGTGTTCCACCATTTTGGAGAAATATCCATCTTTGTTCTGCAGCAGCAAATGAGGATGTTCAAATTCCTGAAACATGCAAATCCTTTACGTAAAAAATCACTGAAGATGTAAAACGTCACTAATAAAACAATTTTTAAGTAAACTTACCACCATGTGACCGGCTTCCATGACTAGAACTTTATCCGAGTCCATTATTGTGTTCAACCTGTGAGCTACTGTCAGGACTGTACATATTTGAAATTTCAAACGAATTGTTTTCTGTATGAGGGCATCAGTTCTGAAAAACAAATTTATTGGATTTATTTAACTAATAGAGCAATAACATTAAAAGCATTATAATTTATTTTCTAAATAACTAGTGGAATTTAAATTAATTAAAATTTAAGAAGGTTTATAAGTTAGTTTGATTAAAATAAAGAGAAGTAATGAAGGAACAATGCATAATAGAGTTGGAGTACATTGAAAATAGCAGTGCCAGTTTATCAGGATGATTAAAATGTATAGAGGTAATATTACGACATTTAACGCACAGTTCAGTAAAATGGATGTACCAATATGAACAAAAGTTGGACAAAAAGTTCTCGGTTTTCACATGGGTTTAATAGATTAAAATGCGATGTTTCAACGACTAAATTATTACAACAATTACACTGGGAAAGTCTTCAACCTTTGAACAAAAGTTAGTTAACACTTTCACTAATGACTTAAAATACATAATTTTCAATGGGCTATAGGGAGTAATTGTTTTGGCTCTAGAAAATATATTTGTAGATGGCTAGTAAAACATTAACTAAATCAAGACAAATTTAAATAAATTTAAATGTGCTGGTCTCCAATTAAAATTAATACGTACATTTTATGTTGTAGTCAAGAATAAAACAAGTATTTTGTATGTCAATAAATGTCAAAAAATAGAGGAATGAGTTTGAGAACATGAACAGAATAAAATTAATAGAGTTCAATTCATGAATATACTTGTAGCCTATTTAGAGTTACAATGACCTGTATTTTTGTTGATACCGAACTGAAATTTGAGGACTGAAGTTGATAATGAGTATTAGTTTATGCTAGAAATTTTCTTCAGCGCTGTAGCTTCAACTTAAGTTTAATCAAGTGTCTACTCACATTTGTCGACAGATGTCCGGTAAAGAACTGTTTCACTTCATATAAATTAACAGATTGTGGTCCGACCAATAACATATTCATTTAAAAATATTAAACCCTTTATTCTAAGTTGAAGGAAATTTTTAATAAGTTCATAATTATATACTTACTGAGGGTCTACATTGGCTGTAGCTTCATCCAATAAAAGAATACGATTATTCCGTAAAATTGCACGAGCCAAGCAAACCAGTTGCCTCTGTCCAACACTAAAATTGCTGCCCTGATCTGACACACGCATATCTAATCCCAGCGTATCAGAGAGGGTCTCCCGTAACTCCACCTAAATGTCACAATACAATTGATAATGTAAGACTTGAATTATGTCACTCTGATAGCATAACAAAAAATATTATTATATGTTTTTATAACAGAATGCTCCAACGTACATAAAATCTTATTCAATTATACTGACTATAACAAAACAAGAAAGGTCAAATAAAGCTTCTATAACTGCTTATTTCAATTATTTAATTACTTCATCCAGAACTTTCCACAGCACAGAATCTGAAAACTCCCCAAAAGGATCCAGATTGAAACGTAGTGTTCCTGAGAACAGAACAGGGTCTTGAGGTATTATAGAGATTCGTGACCTTAGATCTTCTAAACACACATTAGCAGTATCAATCCCATCTATTTTCACCGACCCTTCGACGTAGGCCAAACGGAAGAGAGCAGCAATTAAAGATGATTTCCCGGCTCCTGTCCTTCCAACGATACCAACCTGAAAGTAGGAATAATGAATTACAGAAAATACTTTGATCTTTATAAACCAGTTATTTTTTTAGATTAAAGGTTTTGAAATAGGAACAATTCAAGCCTACCACAATAATATATACAAAATATTATTGTCGACTTGTATTTATTAATAGCGATGAAAGAAAAATGGGTTGGAGACTGAAGCCTCTTCGAAATATAACTTAACAGAGAATATTATCATACGTCTATAAGTCTGCAGCAAGTTATAGTATTACTGAGTTTGAAGATATACCTTCTCACTAGGTTTGATTAGAATATTCAAATCAAGAAGAACAGGATCTCCATTTATCTTGTACCTCATAAAAGTGTTGCGGAACTCTATTTCTCCTTTTGAGGGCCAATTACTGGGTGTTTTTTTATCTGTAAAAAAATTAATTTTGACTAAAACTGTAAAATATTCTAATTTTAACTGAACTTGACAAATCAAATAATTTTAAGTGTAATATAACACTAAATATAAAATTGACTAATTAATTTTTTAAAAAAAAAATATAGGTAAAAGTTTAGATTCAGCTCAAAGTTATTTATGAATCAAAATTATGTGTTCTTACAGAAGCTACAGGTAAGTTTCCCTGATGCGCAGATCTTTCCAAAGCAAATTGCCATCAAACATGCATTAAAACATTGTATTCAAGCTCCTCAGCTTCTTCAGACTCTAACTTGGAATCACAATGGTCATCTTCAAGATGCCAATTAATGGTAAATATTTGCAAATTGTAAATACTATAATCATATATATTTGTATATTATCAAATCTGTAAGGTCTCCGTACTGTAAGTTTTATTAAAATTATAATAATAAACTAAATTTCTATTTTTAAAATTAAATAAACTTTAATGGATATATTAATATTATACCTGGAGTAGACTCCAACAGCGGCTCTTCTTCTAAATTTGTATATTCCAAAATACGTTCTACAGACATCAATTGATTAGCCACTTCTGCAGATTGTCGCATGCCCCACTGTAACATTCCTGTTACGGCCATTGACTGAGTGATTGCAAGACCCATTTGGGCTCCAAAGACTCCTATCAACAATGTCCAATGACAACATTAGAAAAACTTCAGAATGGCTAATTTGATACAAGAATTACCCTAATGGGACAGCTAATGGATGTATCGGAATCTTAAATACAAGATCCAATTGGCATAAAAATACATTATCTAATTGTAACTAAGTACAAATTTTTTCTAAAAATGAAAAATTTATGTCTGATTGAAAGTAATGGATAAGAAAGATAACCAATTCAGACAAAAAAGTGAAAATATAAAGAAAAAAAAAGATAATATAAATACCACACAACGTTTCTGGGATCCTTGTCCCTTTCGTCAGGTGCGAAGAAGAGTCTAGAGTTTTTGAGTTTTGTCAACTGACAGGTGCAGTTGTGTCGCTGTAGGCTCTTCTTCGCATCTGATGAAAGGGACAAGGATCGCAGAAACGTTGTGTGGTGTTAGATTATCACTTTTTTGTCTGATTTGGCTATCTTTCTTATTCATTATCTTCAACTTTTTTCTCTTTAATTTTATTGATCAGTGACCACTTACCTTCAAGGAAGAGGAAGCTGAATGTGATAAAAGCTATGTATAACATGCAAAATATATCCAGGGAGAAACCAAATGCTTGTGCACATGTCATGAACATGTACCAGGAAGAAGTATGAAGGTCCTTTAAAAGTAAGAAACATTATAACCAGTAAAGTAATACAGCACTAAGGCTATAGAAAAACGTTATCTAGTTTTACCTGATGTGTATCAAATTCCTCTGTTAAAATATTCTGAGCACCGTATGCTCTAATTGTTGTCAGTCCTTGTAAAGTTGCAAGTAAATGGCTGAACACAGGACTCTTAGCTTCAAGAGACATAGTGCAGGATAATTAACAAACAAGAGCATAAAATAAATAACTTCAATTAGCTTTTAGTTATTAAAAAATATGTAACTTTAATCAATTTTGAATATAACTGAAACAAAAACCATACTCACTCATTCCTTCCAATCTTTTTAAATTTTTTGATGCTTTCAAGTATACTTTTCGAATGAACCAGAATAAGATGGACATACATAATGCAGGTGCAACATACATCCAGTTGACAGTGAATGCCACAATTAAGCAACCCAGCATCATTAAATTAATCTGTAAAAGCAAAACAAATATTGACCTTTGAATAAAATCTTAATTGTAGTGATATTATACACGGTTTGAATTTAAAACATATCCCACGTCCTTCGTGTATAAAAAAATGAAATTAATGAATTAGTTTAAATCTCAATAGCTATTAAAAAGCTTGGTTTTCAAATGTTTAATAATCAACTAATGCTAACCTGTTCTTCACTGCAGACTCAAGTGAACGTACAACTTTTAGACATTTTTTTTGGAAATTGCATCACAAAGACATGTCACATATAATGTAAAAATGATTTTAAAAACAAAGAGGGTACCTCAGGTAACTTGATCAGGTATTTCAAGTACCCAGCATTTACATCATGGACACAGTAGTACAAGTGTGCAGTCTTACATATAATACATTTTAAATAATAAACTGCAAAAAAACTTACAGCCCAATGAATATTTTGGCCATTATGTTAATTAATTGTTAGCTTCTACATATCAAATGTTTGTTTCTCTAATATAATTAAGACATAATGTACAAACTCAAATCAATTTTCTATTTACCTGAGAAGAATCCAAAATTGCCTTTGGAAGTAACTCATCAACAGATCCCAAATCTTTGGAAAATCGATTTATGATACGACCTGAGAAAAAGAGTAAAATAATGACACATTGTGTCTTACAAATATTCCCAATATAAACAAGGCTTGTTCTCATTACATAGTCAACAGTTTGATTTCTGACAACATGAATTAGAATGCTGGCCTTTCTTGATGAGGGTTACAATAAGCAAATAATAAAACTACAGTTATTTACCTGAAGGATTTGTATTAAAAAACAGCATAGGCGTTCGAATTAAATTCTGGAACATTTGGTTATGTAATTTTCCTGAACACCTGATGCACAATTTGTAGAAGGCAAAGGAACGTATAAAAGCACATAAAACCATCAAAACTATTATTCCACAATATATATACATATAAGTATAAGTGTCTAATAAATGATTATTGATTTCAGGAACATCTGTCATGATATAAGTTTCGCTGTTTGGTATTGTTGTGGAATCAAAACTGTCATTTTTCCTTCGTAACTCTTCCTGTGTCGTCCTGAAATTGATACAAATTTCCCATTAAACACTGAAATAGAGAAAAAGTGGCTGTTGATTTTTTTTATGTAATTTTGTCGGTACATTATTTGAGATACTTAAAATAAGAATACTTGTACAGCATTTGAAAGATTGAGAGAAAATCAGTTCACTTTTTAACAAATACATTTTATTTTATGTTAGGATGAATCTGTACTAAAAATAAATACGTAAAACACACTTTAAAAAAACAGAATAGAAAGTATGCTTTAAAATTGTTTACCAATAGGACACAAAGTAATCAGCTCCACTTGCAAGCGTCTGAACAAAAATAAAAAGTAGCGAAAGAAAGAACAACACAAAAAAATTTGTTCCCGATTGAAAGTAAGCAATTAGTGGGGATTTCTTCACATTCCCTTTGGTAGTTATTTCCATTGTATCAGGTTTCCCTTCACCCATTTCAATTTCTTCATCCTCTTCCAAAATAGATTCTCTAGCAGAAGATTTACTCTAAAAAGAATAATAAAAATAGATATTTCATTTATTATCTGTATGAATTTCCCAGAGTATCAATAAATAAAAACTGGAATGTTGGTAAAATAAAATAAATTAAAGTATTAACTAAAAATTGGAATCCTTATTCTACAAGTATCCAAGTCAGTGAAATTTTAACATTCTATCCTAGTGAATATTGTAAACACTTATTATCTAGCTAAAATTCCCATCTCAACACTCACACTAAAAGTATAATAATTCAAACAAATCAATAAAATTCTTACTCTTGTTGACAATCTAGAAATTTGCCTGAGAACGTGCGGCCTTTCTGGTTGATTTTCTTCTGTAGTGTCAACAATCCCAAGTAATGAAGCATTGGCAGGATGCCTGATTGCTGCTGAGTAAGTTCCTTGTATTTCAACTTTTCCCTGTACAACATGAAAATCCCTTTTGAATGAATTGATCAACAAACCACACTGTATCTCCAAATCGAAATTATTACTAATAGTAGAAAATGTGAAGCTTTGTACTCACATTATTGAGAACTACAAGGTGATCTGCTTGTGAAACATATTGTAATTGATGAGTAACCAAAATCCTGGTTTTATTTTTCAAAAATGACAATATGCATTCTTCAAATAAATGTTTCCCAACATGAGTGTCTACTGCAGAAAGGGGGTCATCTAAGAGGTACAGATCAGCTTCATGATAAATCGCTCTATAAAAGTAAGAAAACTTTTACTGCGACAACTTTATGACAAACATCCACATGTACATCCACACAATATAGTCAAATTCAATAACAACTAGAAAAACCACAATAAATGTTATGAAGAGGACAAATTAACATTAATTTGATGGTAAATAATAATCAAAGAAACTTAATCCATAACATAAACTTATTTAAAATAAAGTAAATGATGAATACAAAATACAATTTTAAAAAATACTTTATTTCAGCTTAATTGTCTCACCTTGCTAGATTTATTCTTGCTTTCTGTCCTCCCGACAACATTGCACCTCTGTCTCCAACAATTGTTAAATCACCTTGGGGAAAGAGCTCCAAGTCTCTCTGTAAAGCACACACCCTTAAAACTTCTCTGTATCGACGTTTGTCATATGCGTGACCGAAAATTATGTTTTTCCTAATTGTTGAAGCAAAAACCCATGGTTCTTGACAGGCATATGAAAGTTTTCCTTTAATTTGGCATGATCCACTCTTTACTGGAAGTTCTCCTAAAATTGCTTGCAAAAGTGAGCTCTGAAATTTAAATATATAAAAATTGTCTATGGATCTATGGACAAAAATTTTTTAACTCAGTTCCTTATCAGTTTTTACCAAAATACTTAATCACAAACTCAAAAACTTCAAAGAATCACTAAGATGAGAATAAATTTATGAATATATTGCTTTACATTTAATAAGGTAAGACTTACTTTTCCTGCACCCACTTGGCCAACGACAGCAACAAGTTGACCTTTATGAACTCTTAGGTTAACACCTTCTAAAGTGTTGTCAGAGTGGCCTTCTGACCACTTGGCAATAACAGCATCCAGTGAGACTACAGCCTCTTCGATTACATCTTCTTTCTCTTTGCTTTTCACTCCGTTTGTTTTGGGAGAAGCAGAAGATTTGGGACCTTCAAATTCCTCATGCATCATGAAATTCTATACATTATAACACATAAAATACTTTTTAACATGTTTATAAATGTGTGAAAACCTTCATAAGAAATGCAGTTCTTTACACACGGAAATTCTAAATAAGAATTATAAAAAGATTAAAAGTGGCCATAAATAGTGAATTTCAAGCTTGCTGGCTAAAATCACTCTACTGTATACATCATACATTAATGTGATATACTTAAGAAAAATGATATGAATATAAAAGAGAAAGAAGTGGCTTATCTTAGCATCAAATTAATCACTATGTCATAAAGAATACTGATTAAAAATTTGTGGAATTGATATCCTCCTCTGGCTTTGCGGGATTCGCCAGGTAAACTCATCCATCATTCATGTCCATGTCATCATCTCCTGGCGAAGTAAAGATGATGACATGGATAGTCATCAAAACTTCACACGCTATTGTCGAGCATCCCAAGAAGCATCTACACCGGGAAAATCTTCACTCTGTCATATTTATCTTCCTTTGTCAGGCACACACATACAGTGAATATATAAAATGGACTACAAAGTCAAAATTTGGGTTGAGAAATCTTACAATGAGCTGAGAAATCCAAACATCAAATTCTCAGTCATGTAGAGCTTGTATTAAATACTCTGGTAAACCATGGCTTACTCCTCTCCTAATATATTTGCATAAAGACCAACAGTACAATAAGGTCAGTTTTTAAAAAATCAGACATTATTATTTACCTGTAATCGTTTGATAGAAACCAGTGTTTCAGCAACTTCAGCTACACCTCTGACAAATAACATTGACATGGTTTGTGATAATATGTTGTAGTATGAAAGCACGACAAAAACCTGTAATATAATAAATAAGTATTACTTAAAAAAAAATTTATATATACAAATCTAACAATCAAAATAAAATAAATAAGTATTGTTTAAAAACATTTTTATATATAAATCTAACACTGTAACAAACAAATCATTTGAATTTTTATTTACATTACTGGAGTAGATTTATTCAGAAAATTAGTAGCATTAAATTGTTTTAGATTCATATCATTACCTCTGGTTCAAATTTGTGATATTAATATTCTTAAGCACACAATAAATAATGTTACTGTATCACACCTGTTTGGCAGTTAATGTATTTCCAAGAAGCACGAAAGTTATAACAGTGCAGAACAATGCTATTCGGGTAGTGCAAAGATTGAAAGACATAAAGATTCCACGAATGTATGACGTTTTGATGACAACATCTAGTTCCAATCTGAAAAGTTAATATTATTTCAACAGTCAGTTACTTGTACAAGGAGGACTAGAGTTTCATTTTTTTTTTTTAAAAAAAAAAAAGAATTATCATAAGTCACTCGGCCTCATTAAATGCTTACTTTATTTGGCACACTGGAAACATGATTATTAATAATGCTTTTCAAGAAAGAATAAAAGTAAAATATTTCATAGCACTTAACTTAACTATATATGTGAACTTACTTTCTGGCTATTTCAACCATTTTAGCAAAAGGTTTCTCCCAAGCATACATCTTAATAACTTGCATTCCAGATATAATTTCTTCTGTGAGTCGAACCCTTTCATCAGTTTTATACGCTGTGCGCAATCGGTATTTAGAAGTAAGCTTTCCAGTATATGCTGAAATGATGTAAATCCTTTTAACTAATATTGTTTTAAATGATGAACTCATTTTAGGAACTTGTAAAGTGATCTCAAGCATCAATATAATAATTCAATAGCCATTTTGTATATCATAAATTATAGTTCTTAAAATTTAACAAATTTTGTAATGAATAGTTTGTTTTATTTTTTGATTAAGAATAACCATATTAAATTATTACCGAGAATGCTACTACTATTATTATTATTATCACCACCTTAAGATGAATTGTCATAGACAGAAATTTGTTTCCTATCTAACATGGCAATACTGGCTACCAATTTCAAGTGAGCCATTAACTCTCTCTTTACTATTATTAAGAACTATATTTGCATATGTACAGTTATTTCAATTATAAGTGACTATATTATGACAGTTTAAAGAAATTTTTAATTTTATGGATACTACACTAGAACTTTGAATTTAACTATAATTATAAAGTTGAATATAGGCAATAATACCTTGTATTGGTACAACTGTAAAAACAATTCCAATCCCAACAAAGCCAGACACTCCAATTTCCATGTACAAAAAGTAAGCACAGATAATACTCATTAGTGGGGAGGCCCACATATGATGCAGGAAGATAGATACCATGTCAAACCTGCTAACATCATTAGAAAGAAGGTTTACAACTTGCCCAGCTGTTGTCTGTCCTAGGGCTGTGCGACTCAAGCGAAGAGCCTGAAAGCATTCAAAATTAACTATAATGCGATACTTGTAATCATAATTGTTTGATTGAGGCAAAATATTTAATTAGAAACTTTGAAAAAGATTTGTTAAATTTTCTAGAAATACATATGTTACAGTTTATTTTATATAAAAAAGGAGCAGACTTCAGGAATTTATAATTTCATGTTATGTATCTTAATATACAAATATTAAAAGATACACACATTATAAAATGGAATTGATGAAGACATCATTATTATTAATGTGTTAATGTTCAATGGAATAGTTGTCAATATGGATGAAATTATCTACTTTCTAAAATACGTTCTCACCTTACGATAAATGAGTGAGCAACAGGCAGATCGAACCCTCATGCCAGAGAGAAAAGCCCCTAGAGTGTAGTGATTGTAACCCAGAATATTGGTTGCTGTGAATATAACAATTGCACCAGCATAGAGAACCGCTTCTTCCTTTGGCATTTGATTTCCTGAGAAGTATTCAAGCAATGAACCTAGCACTATAGGCTGCAGGAGTCTGGGGAGAAAATGGATTACATTACAAACAGTAAAAAATAATAAAACATTTTAGTACCTATTTTTAACTTAAAATTGTGCAACAAAATAATTTTTACAGTGACTGAAAAAATGAAAAAAAATTACGTCTGATAGAAAATAATGAATAATAAAGATAGCCAATACAGACAAAAAAGGATAATATAAATACCACACAAGGTTTCTGGAATCCTTGTCCCTTTCGTCAGACGTTGTGTGGTATTTATATTATCCTTTTTTGTCTGTATTGGCTATCTTTATTATTCATAAGTTAATAAATGCAAAGATTCTTTTCTCAATTATAAGAGCAAATAATTTAATGTATTCACTTACTTTATAACAATGTCATTAATAAATATCAGTGCACCAAGCTTAAGATATGACCAACAGAAGGTTTTAATGATTGCACACAGCAATCGTGGTTTCCTCTTTGTGAGCTCCTGGTTCCATCTCCTGTAAAAACCAGAAGTATTACAAATAATAACTTTCCATGGCCTTACATTAATAACAGAAATAGTATCTATTAGACCTCATTTTAAGGAGAAACAATTAATTACAATATAGGAAACATCATTAAATAAATGCAGAAATTATGTTATATAAATACAATAAACTTTTTGTTTATGTACTTAATATTTCTGTACTGGATTTTAACATATTACATACTTCTCTAATTCATCCCCAAGAACTTGAGATTTATCACTGTGAAGTGGTTCATACAAATCATCTACAGTAAGGTCTTTCTGGTAGCCTTCTTTAAACATATCCAAAGTCCACCTACAGAAAATAAAATATTATTGATCAAAATCTTATTCTATGAAATTTTAAAGTGAATAGAAGTAAAGAATTACTTCATGTTTTAATTTGTTTTTAAGTTTTTGAGAGATAAATAAAATAATCTTTTTCTACTAATCCAGGATTAGGCCTTAGGCCTGTTCCGGTCTCTTCCACGGTCTTCACACATTCCTTCTTCCTATTGGGTTATATTCCATTATTTGTTTGTAAATCCATTATGGCGAAATACAATGTACATGTTCTTTCCATTTCTCTTTAAGTTGGATCGCCTTCTCTGTTATTGATTGTATGCCTAGTTCATCTCTTATTGTTTCATTTCTGATTCTTCCTTCTCTAGTGCATCCTTTAACTGATCGTAGAAACTTCATTTCTGATGTTTCTAGTTGTCTTTACTTCTATGCGTCCAGTTTTCCGCCCCGTATAGTAAAGTGGGAACTGCCATAACTTTATAAAATTTTATTTGCATTTCTTTCCTTGTTTTTCCCTTTAGGGTTCTTCTTATTTTGGCATATATATGTTGAAAAATGTTAATTTTTCACTATATATCTTTATCTTGTTCATATAATATATTGCATCCGAAGTATTGGAAATGTGATATCTGTTCAATTGGTTTGTCATCTAGAATTATTTTTGTTCTGACTGAATAATTGCCTAAAAATGCCATTGTTTTTGTTTTCTTTACGGAAATTTTCATGTTATAGCCTTGACATTTAGTCTATGTAAAGCTATTTGTAGTTTGTCTTCACTATCTTGAATTATGACTTGATCATCAGCGAAAAGCTTTTCGTTGATAAATAAAATATGGAAGTTAAATTATAAAAATAGAATTACAATGATGACCTAGTTTAATTGTTTGTATATGTTGTTTCTCTTATTTCAATTAACTGTAGCTAAGCCGAATTAATTTGAAACAGAATGCAAAATTTTCATGATAAAGCTTTGATGTAAGAACCCTTTCAAAAAATCATTACCCCAGAGAATTAAAGAGTAAAAATAAACTAAAATTTCTGTTTAATTGCCAAATTTATTGAACCATCAGAGTTGGAAAAAAAATTAATTTTGTTGACTTTTTACATAATTCAGAGTTAATGGTCGTTAGGTATTCATTGTACGATTTGAGACGTCGGAGAACTAAATTTCCTGAAGACAAATTAGATTTAGCGATGTAGGAAAAAAATAGCAGAGATGATACAAATTTGTGGTTACTCGTAGCTTCTCTCTGAAATGATACTCCACCTATGTGAAATTCAGCAGAGCTGTTTACTGTTTCAAATATGTAGTAACATTGATGCCTCCTTCGTCACATCTCCAAATCGGACAATGGAAAACTCAAACATTATATCTCGGGATCTAATTTTATTTGAAGGACCAATCTAATTAGTAGTCGACAGTAAGTTGACAAACACATTACACGTCAGAGAAGGAGTACACAACCTAAATGGGGTAAGTTCAGGGCGAACGGTGAATACTTTATCACAATATAGACATACAAAAAACAAAATTGTCCAATTCAGTCAGAACAAAAATAATTCTAGATGGTAAACCAATTGAACAGATATCACATTTCCAATACTTAGGATGCAATATATTATCTGAACAAGAAAAAAATTTATAGAGAAAAATTAACATTTTTCAACATATAAGTGCCACAATAAGAAGAACCCTGAAGGGAAAAACAAGGAAAGAAACGCAAATAAAATTTTATAAAGTTATGGCAGTTCCCACTTTACTATACGGGGCGGAAAACTGGACGCTTAGAAGTAAAGACAACTAGAAACATCAGAAATGAAGTTTCTACGATCAGCTAAAGGACGCACTAGAGAAAAAAGAATCATAAATAAAGTTACGGGCGGTTTGACACATTTATTGAGGTGTCCCTTTAATTTATAGAAACATGGTTCGATCTACATTACCATTGAAAATGATGAAGTTATATTTAATGGATTTAGTGAAATAGAATTGAAAACCTTTCTTTAAATTTTAGATTCATCACACTCCACTTCATTAAAGTATTCATTCAGGTTAACTTTTTTTTTTAAAAAAAAAAATGCATCTGCACCTGATGAGGTACCAAATTGGGTTCGAAACGTCGTGAATTATAAATTTTTAATGTACTAATTGTTTTGTCAGTAATTGATCTTTTCTCTCTATGATTTATGACCATGTGTGAGATAATAAATTAAAATGGTTTACATTTTAAACGTGGAGATCGGTAAAATCGCAACATAAACTGGGATGATGATGTTTTTTTTGGGAGGGAGGGGGGGGGGGGGAGATTTGTAACTTTATATAATGTGACAATATATATTTAGTGCTGTAGTATTTTTTCTGGCCGATAGGTGCTGTGTCGGTAGCACAGGACACATGACACGCAATGCTGTGTCATGTCTTCTTCAGGCTGGAGAAATATCGAAACTCTTTATCGGACTGCTGACATCTGCATGTAGAGGATACGCGAGAAGCACAAAACGTTGTGTTTACAGATAGCAATCCAAGCATAAGAGCCACATATCATTTGACACGGCCGCCACTGTTAATGCGAGGCAGATAAGAGCGAGCGAGAAAATTTGAGACTACTGCTGCGGTTTTGCTGCTCGTCCTTCTTCATCAACACTCGTTCAGGACCTTGACGGAAGACCATTGAACAGTCACGAAGATTCTGTAAGTTAATACATGTGTTGTATCCGTCTGTACAGGTCATCACTTAAACTCATCTGCAGCAGGAGACGTCTGTCCACACATCAGAGGATGACTGGTGTGGTGATTTGTTAAATGAAATCACCTATCTGCGTAGGGTGGACGGTGATACCTGCGATGGGTGTTTGAGACTCTCCTCAAACTTCAAAAGTCAGACTAATTTACAAAACAAATAAAAATTGACCATAATTCAGAAAACGTTTCGTCCCCATTTTAGGACTTCATCAGGTGTAACACTGGATTTGAAAGTATTACAGAATAATTTGTACACATCCTCCAAAAAAATATAAGTAATAATTTTTAAATAAAACTTGCCTATATAAAATTATTTATAAAACTCCCAATTACCAATGTAAACCTCAATTAAAAACAAATCTTTGTGTAATTATATTTTATCCATTTTTTTTCTTCAGAATTATGCCCAATGTATTCATTTTTTTGCTGTAAAATTAAAATTTTCAGTTAATATTGAGATAAATTAAGTCATTATCAGGTGGAAAACCTAACAGGTATAAAAGAGTGGGCTTTATTTATTTTGACTTCCACCATCACAATTGGTAAAACGAACACACTTCCATTTCCAGATCAAGGCAAGATTCATTTTAAATTTCCTATTTAATTACTATGGTCTGTAATCTACAGATGGGAAAAAACAACCAAAGACTAATTAGTCAAGGTTAAGGTTGGCCATATTGAATTGGGGGTTTCCCCTTCTCCTTCGTTGTGATTACAACGTTAAAGTGGGGGGAGAGAGAGAGAGAGAGGGGGGATGTTATTTCAAATTTACAATTCAAAACTCAGTCAGAGTTGGCTATAAATAATATTCTGAACCAATAAATAAATAATTTGGTCATGAGGTAAAAAAAATTTTTTTTTTAAAGAATTGATCAAAAAAATATATATATATATAGCTGATAAAGCCCGAAATTAAGGACAAAACATTCAAAAATTATATTATATATATATATATATATTGGAGATTGAGTATTATAAATAATTTATAAAAATGGCAAATATCTTCTCCAATTACAATGCACACCTGATGAAGTCCTAAGTTAAGGAAGAAACGTTGTGTAATTATATTTTTTCCCCTTCATAGCCAATATATTTAATTATTGTAAAATAATATAGTCATATAGTAATTATCCACCAAGATAAATATGGTGTGCCTGTGATTATTTGATTTCTTTTTAGGGCAACAGGTTGCATGAGGGTAATCCACATACATGGTGGCAACTCCCCTTTAATAGCATAGGAAGGGATTTGAAAGGGGGGGATGCGGAAGGGAAGAGGAAGGTAGCCAAGGGTTAACTACGGACCGCCGGGCTATATTTTAAGGATCCTACCCGGCATTCGCCTAAAAGTAATGCAGGGAAAACCCTGAAAAAACCTGCATCAGGTAGGTCGGGCATTGGGTACTTGTCCCACGCCCTTCCCTGGATATCAGGAGAGGAGTTTGCTGTGGGGACGCAGCATTCCCTTCTCCGTGCCTCGACCAGTTTAGGAGGCAGCTGGCCGACTATTCCGATGGGAATAGCGGACAACTCTTACCCAAGGTCTGTGACCCCCGGAACATCATTCACCTCTCAGAACACGCCGAGGTGCCTCGGCTTGTGGGAACCTTAGTTCAAAACCCAGAGAGGAAAAGGCGTCCCCAAAGGTAGCCCCTTCGTATCTCTCCTACAAGGTTCTGCCTGCGAGAGAATAGCCCTCGCAGACAACCTTGTGATTATTTGAATCTACTGTGGGTCTGATATAGAAGTGTCTCTCTATTAAACCTGAAGGTGTGAGTTAAACAAGGGGAAAGTGAACTGAAATAATATCAAATTGGTTGTCTGATCTTTGAAGGGTTCATTACATTTTTTCTTTAAAAAAAGAAATTAATAAAAGGCTGAGCTCCACAATATGGCAGTTTTTCAACTAATCCCTCAGCCATTTTGTGTTGTCAAAAAAATGTGAGAAACTGCCTGGAATTAAGGATCAAGCTTTTGAGATTATTCGAAGATCAATAACTCCTCTTCCACCATCCTGGGAAGGGCGTGGGACAAGTACCCAATGCCCGACCTACCTGATGCAGGTTTTTCTAGGGGTTTCCCCTGCATTTCTTTAGGCGAATGCCGGGTAGGATCCTTAAAATATAGCCCGGGGGCACTAGTTAACCCTTGACTACCTTCCTCTACCCTTCCGCATCCCCCCTTTCACATCCCTTCCTATGCTACTAAAGGGGAGTTGCCACCATGTGGATTACCCTCATGTAGCCTGGTACCCTAAAAAAACCCAAAACATTAACTTTGGAAATTTATATCCCCGCGTTTTACTTTTAATTCTGACTGAATTAAGACGTACGTGTGTGGGGATTCAACAACGTCATTTCCTTTTTTTTCCCGAAATTATCTGATGTTGATATCATATTTTTTAAAAAAAAGAAGGGAGAAGGTGTCAATAATTTATTTATTAATTTAAAAAACAGAGGTAAAATCGAAAGTTATAATTTATTTTTTTGAGTTTTGTCAAGAGACTAGTGCAGTTGTGTCGCTCTATTCTCTCCTCAGCACCTCAATAAAGGGGGACAAGGATCCCCGGAAACGTTGTTGTGTGGTGTTTATATCATCATTTCTCTTGTCTGTATTTCTTCTTACTAAAAAAAATATACCCTCTTCCCCCCCCCCCCCCCGAAGAAACAATCAAAAAAAATATAAAATATCTCCCCGAAAATATTTCACACGATTTTATATTTTAAGAGTTTTTATTATTTTGTCGATCAAATCAGCCTCAATTAAAAAAGAAATGTGATTACATTAAAAAAAAATTTTTGGAGGTATATATATAGAGAGAGAGGGGGAGAGAGGAGAGAGAGAAGAGAGGGGGAGAGAGGAGAGAGAGAAGAGAGAGGGGGAGAGAGGAGAGAGAAAAGAGAGAGGAGAGAGAGGGAGAGAGGGGAGAGAGGGGGGAGAAAAGAGAGGAGAGAGAGAAGAGAGAGAGGGGAGAGAGAAAAGAGAGAGGAGAGAGAAGATAGAGAGGAGAGATAAGAGAGAGGGAGAGAGAGGAGAGAGCGGGGAGAGATGAGAGTGGGGAGAGAGAGGGGAGAGAGGAGAGAGAAAAGAGAGAGGAGAGAGAAAAGAGAGCGGAGAGAGGGAGAGAGAGGAGAGAGAGAGGAGAGAGCGAAGATAGAGAGAAGAGAGAGGGGAAAGAGAGAGGGGAGAGAGAGGGCAGAGAGAGGAGAGAGAAAAGAGAGAAGATAGAGAGAAAAGAGAGAGAGGAGGGAGCGAAGAGAGAGAGAACAGAGAGGGGAAAGAGAGAGGGGAGAGAGAGAGGAGCGAGAGAGAGGAGAGAAGAGAGAGAGAAAAGAGAGAGAGGAGGGAGCGAAGAGAGAGAGAACAGAGAGGGGAAAGAGAGAGGGGAGAGAGAGGAGAGAGAAACGAGAGAAGATAGAGAGGAGAGAGAGAAGAGAGAGGGGGAGAGAGGAGAGAGAGGGGGGGAGAAAGAGAGGATAGAGAGGGGAGGGGAGGGGAGAGAGAGAGGAGAGAGAGAGCGAGAGTGACGAGGTGATGGAAGAGCGGGGGGAGGGGGCAACGAAGCCATGCTTGTGTTTGTTCTAATTAAAGCGTTTTAAGTGAATGTGCGTACGTTAACAAGGCAACTTATTCAACTCGGCTTTAAATTCCTGCAGCGTTCGCTTCCTCTGGTATCGAGAATTTACTGGTTATTCCGCTATTCAGATGACTGATGTAAAAAGTCCCTCCTCTCCCTCCTCCACCCAAGACTTCCAGATCTAAAACAATGATAACATTCAAAAACGAATCCCTCTCCCCCTCCCTCTCTCGATAAGGAACCTACAGCATTACATAAAGGATTTCACAACTCGGTTTTCAACATCTGAATCCTAACACACAGCACGACTGCATCGAAATACTTAAAAACTTGCACACACCGGAATCTTAATTTTAAAACCAGAATAATACAATCAATCAATCTCAACAGTGCTGTGCAAATTTTGAACACTGTTGCTACTGAATTTAAAGCAAATATATGTGTATATATATCAGTAAATGAACCCTGATAGTTTATATAACTTTTTGCTAAGGAGATCTTCATTAGTAAATCAGATGAGGTGTAAATTAAGTTGAAAAATTTAAGAAACCAAAAAAAAAAAACACTGTTGCCAACATAACTGTGAAGTGTGGGTCAATTGAGAAATTCTCCTCTCATTGACAAAGCAAAATTAACTTGATAACTTGCACAAATATTCTCAACAACGTTTATATACACATATGTATATATATATATATATATATATATATATATATCCCATATATACTGAATCAGTATCAATGGCATTACACAACAATTTCATGACTTGACAGTTTTACAATAAGTCGTTTAACCGACTGCAAGATTATACATATAAATAAAGGGACGTGCCAAAACAGATAAGTGAACCAGTCTGTTTAATTTAGCCACACTTAGTTTTCTTACTCAAACAGAGAGCAGATGCAGGGCCATTCTTTAAAATTAGTCATTATTGTCCATTGGTTCCAGGTCAACTATTCAACGGCATTGTCGGGAGTTCGGTGACAGAAAAAATAAATAATAATTGCGGTTTACAACGGGCAGATTGAACGAAATACGTTTGCACGTTCGCTTGCGCAGTAAGGACGAGAAACCTTCGGATGCTGTGATACATCTGCGTTGTAGCAGAGAGGGGGGAAAAAAGGATCATAGGCCTACATACAAAAAAAAATCACACGGAACTTGGTCCTTGCGATAGCGAAGCGATTACGCGCGTCCTCGGGCAATGAGCGAAAGAGAGAGAGAAGAAAAAAGGCTTAGTATATCACAGGACGTTCGCAACGGCGAATCTGTCACTCACCAGAAGAGCAACGAGGAGATGGGGTTGGCCGTTTCCTGAGGGTTGGGACGACCTCTCTTCCTCCCGGAGTCCATGGCGACGTGCTGCCTCCAGGTAATCCGCCAGGTCTGCGCTCCGCTCTTCTCCGCACCCGCGCGCCCTTTGCTATTCTGCAACAGTGCTGCCAACACAGCCACGTGCGCGCTCGCAGCATCTCAACGTGCCGACAGACGGATAACGCCGGGACCCTTTCTGCAATGGCATTGTCAAATAAATAACAACTTTTTTTGCAACACGGCCTCCTCTGTTTTCACGACTTCCATTTGGGGAGGGGTTCAGTTTTAATCTGCCTGATTTTGAAATTTATTGTCGGTGGTGTGGTAACATTTTTCTTTTTTGTAAGGGATATTCCATTATCTGTAACATTTAAATGTCTAAACGGACGGAACAAGGATGTGTGGTATTTATTTAGCACTTATTTCTTTCTAATGCATATTTATATATCAAAAAATACATTAATTAGAGAACGTAGAATTGAGTAAAAAAATCTTTTTTTGCACATTTACAACGGGCATTGCAGATATCTGCATGCATTCCGCGGAAATTCTCCACAAAATTTATTTATATATCATCAATATTTGGCTGGTATTACTACAGTTATTTGGCAATGTAAGTAAATTCATTGTGCAACTGATGAAATCCTAGTTTATGAGGCCAAAACGTCGTGTTGAATTTTTTTTATGCTGTTAAATTATTTCAGACATGTTTTTTTCTGTTCACATGCATTTATTAAACAATCGTATGAACGTGGAGACGTGATAGAACCTTCGTACTAAATTACAATTACAAGGAGAAGGAAAATAGATAGACAGATTTATTCTCCATATTAGTTTTACAAGAAGACAGATTACTATAATTGTTTATGTGTTCCTCTGTCAGCTTTTCAAAAACTGTTCTATATTATTATTATTGTTATCAATTTTGAAATTAAATACGTTTCGACGTCATAACAATAAATGTTTTCAGGACGAAATTCAGAAATTGAGCACAAGTCTGAACTATTACAACCGTACTTCTTCACAAAAAAAAAAAACCCATCACACAAGTTCTTGTTTAAAGACAAATGTACGTCACAAATAACTTTTTTTTTTTAGGTAACAGGCTACTTGAGGGTAATCCACATTGGGCAACTCCTCTTTAATAGCATAGGAAGGGATTTGAAAGGGGGGATGTGGAAGGGTAGAGGAAGGTAGCCAAGGGTTAACTAGGGGCCCCGGGCTATGATTTAAGGATCCTTCCCGGCATTCGCCTAAAGAAATGCAGGACAAACCCTAGAAAAACCTGTATCAGTCGGGCATTGGGTACTTGTCCCACGCCCTTCTGATAGCGGGAGAGGAGTTTGCTGTGGGGACGCAGCAACATTCCCTTCTCCATGTGCCTCGACCAGTTTAGGAGGCAGCTGGCCGACTGTTCCAATGGGAATAGCGGACAACTCTTGCTGTATGCCCAAGATCTGTGACCCCGGAACATACACCTCTCAGAACAGGCCGAGGTGCCTCGGCTTGTGGGAACCTTAGTTCAAAAACGTAGAGGAAAAGTTGATTTTTCTGTTATTTGCTGCTTGATTTACCAAACATGACTTAGAAAGGTACATGAAATAGGTTTAAGGTTTCCTTACTGTCTCTCTAAAATATTTTTAAAAACACTACCACTTAGTGTCATAAATATAGAACCTGATATTAAATTCTAAAATTTGTCCGGTCCATTTAATTTCAAAGTTGTTTATAATAATAATAAAGACCAGTTTTTGGAAAGCTGACAGAGGAACATATAAACAATTATAGTTATATGTCTTCTTGTAAAATTAATATCAAAACCAACAGACTATTAGCCACAAAAATTTATTATTAAATTTAAAATACATTATTTAACAAACACAACGTTTCACCCCTAATTGGGACATCTTCAGGTGTTCATTTACGATTAAATTCAGTTATCTAAAAACTTTAAATGAGTTAGTGGTACAGACGTGATAATTTTTAAAACAAATGTATTGTCATTTAAATATTGTGATTATATAAAACAGTATTTATATCATCACTTCTAATTAATACATTTTAAACAGACTTATTATATTTTCATTCAAGTATTACATTATAAATTATCGTTATGTAAGACTTTGTTTTCTGAATTTTTTTTTTGTAGATGACTGAATTGAACACCTGAAGATGTCCCAATCAGGGATGAAACATTGTGTTTGTTTAGTATTATGATTTGAAGAAGCACATATTTAACTTTTGTATCATCAAACACAGAGAAATAAGGATAATTTTCATATATATTGTGACCTTCTTTGTTGTGCTGAAAATCTGAACTGGCTCCCTTTCTTTCCCTACAGATAATTGAGTGTCCAGATACAAGTTGAGTTACCCTCGTTACACAACCTTTTCGTCACATCCACAAAGTCAATAGAAAAGTATATAACTGATGAAAAATGTCATAAATTTAAGCAGGTAAGTGGGAAACTGTACTGACTCACTTTATTTTGAGTGTTAGACTTATCGTTGAACAACCAAATAAGAGTATTACAATGCAGAAAGTGAAGGTGACAGACAATTTCATATTCACACAGAGACACACACAAGCAGGCATGTGTGTGAAATTCAAATCCAGTCATAAAGATAGGGGAAAAGATAAGAAGCAAGTTCAGATTTGGAGCATAAAATGATGTGTGCTAAATTGTAATAAAGAGTTTCTCCTTCTCACTTCTCTGTCCTTTTCAGGTTATAAAAATTATTTATTTGTAGCTGTGAAGAAACTGTTATTTATTTATTATTATTATTATCCACTGTGTACTAATATATTACATCTACACTCAACCTTCCCCTGAAATTAGATTAAATGGAAAATGTGTTAAATTCCAATCTGTTATAAACTAAATTAATCTTCATAAAATTAATTAATTAATTTATTTTACAAACTATGAACAGTATGGTTAACATTTGTACTGGAATCTTGAATGGATTAGAGAATGACCAGAAATAACTAAGGTTATAAATCAACCTTTTTTTAATTAAAAATAATAATATAAAATAATTAGCCATTTTTATCCTATTTTATTAAACAGTTATCAGTCAATTTTACAAACATAATAAAAATTTACAGAAGTTGTGTTCTGAAGAATAATTTTTTCAGTTGAATGTGAAATGTACTGTTTTTAAAAATATTTGTTTTCAATACCATCGTATACGTTCACTGATTTTTGACATTTTTCTAACCAAATATGAAATTATATATGATAATATTTTCCTTCATATAGAAACCTTTTGTCTACACATTTTGCAACCAGAAGTCTTAAATTGAGTGTCACCAATTTTATTGGTCCAAGTTTTATCATCAATAAATAATTAAATTATCTGCCTTTTATTAGGTTTGTGACCCTTTTAATCATTTAATACCCTGAAAATTAAATCTTCCCTCCTTCACTGTCACTTGATTTTTAATTACACATTTATTATATCACTCCAACTGGACTTTGTTGTTTTATTAAAATAAAATTCATTCATAGTGTTATCCCTCTATTTAATCTTCTACAGCACCACCTTTCAGAATCATGCAGCTTTCTAGCCTCCTTTTTGTTGTTGTTGTTTACAATCCTCTACTCCATAAATAAAGTGGTGCATCAATCAGTAAACTTGCTCTCTGAAAAGAAAAAATATAACAACACAAAAATTAAATAAACAATACAGTCAGAAAAAAATTATCAATTAAGTAAGCATAAAAAATTCACTTCAGTACAACGTTTCCTCCACCATTTTTGGGAGGGGGGGATTTGTGTAGGTAATCAGGTAATAGTACAGTTTCTACCATATACAGGCCTACATTCATCCCCCAAAAACTATTTTTACCTGAAGAAGTCCCAAAATTTTGGGTGAAACGTTGTAAAGGAATGTTTTTTTTTTGGTTTAATTAATTGATAAAACTTTTCAGACATATTTTTTTGTGTTGTCTACTTATTTATCTACAAAATTAAAATTTTTCAGATTATATTGGATATTTTAACACGTTTTATTGATTTTCAACTTTGTTTAATGACTATGGAATTCTGGATCCTGAGTAGATGATTTATTTTTCTTCCAACGATGATACTGTCATCACATGTGGCTTGATGTTTGTGTTAACGTAGCATCTGTAAGTAACACAATCGGGTACGTGAATGTACTATCGTGACGCGCCCCGCAGGGTGTCACGCGCGCTCACAATTTATAACAGATTTAGGCTTCCGGTAAAAACACGTTAGAATGTCTTTAGTCTTGTAGCAAACTATTTTTGGATTAATAAGTGGCTTCTTGGGGGAGGAGCGTGGAATTTCTATGACGTCACCAAGTCAAGATGCACAACTCAGTGTTGCCCGTTCCCTGTGTGTTTTTTTGGCTCACGTTAAAAATAATTTATTTAATTTTTACTTCATATTTTCATCAAGAAATGGCGCCGATAATTTCTCCCCCCGTCCCCCTCCTTCTCGTTTTGAAGACCTTCTAACACACGACAATAATTTTTAGATTGACGGACAAGTATGTATATATTTATCGGTCAAGACTCTTTATCTTCCCGTATGTGTAACCAACCAATAGATCCTGTAAGTGTGTCTTGTGGCCACACGGAATTCACGTGAATGTACTATCGTGACGCGTCCCGCTGGGGGGTGTCACGCGCGCTCAAAATTTATAACCGCTTTACGCTTCCAGTAAAAAAAAAAGATGGGGCGAGAGCATTCTCTCGCAGGTAACCTGCGAGGGATTTTCTCTCGCAGGCAGAACCTTGTAGGAGAGAGGGAAGGGGCTACCTTTGGGGATGCCTTCTCCTATCTCCGTTTTTGAACTAAGGTTCCACAAGCCGAAGCACCTCGGTCTGTTCTGAGAGGTGTATGTTCCGGGGTCACAGACCTTGGGGCATACGGTAAGAGTTGTCCGCCATTCCTATTGGAATAGTCGGCCAGCTGCCTCCTAAACTGGTCGAGGCACGGAGACGGGAATGCTTCGTCCCCACAGAAAACTCCTCTCCCGCTATCCAGGGAAGGGCGTGGGACAAGTACCGAATGCCCGACCTACCTGATGCAGGTTTTTCTAGGGTTTGTCCTGCATTTCTTTAGGCGAATGCCGGGTAGGATCCTTAAACCATAGCCCGGGGGCCCCTAGTTAACCCTTGGCTACCTTCCTCCACCCTTCCGCATCCCCCCTTTCAAATCCCTTCCTATGCTGTTAAAGGGGAGTTGCCCAATGTGGATTACCCTCATGTAGCTTGTTGCCCTAAAAAATAAGATAAAAAAAACAGTAAAAAAAACACGGTAAAATGTTCTTTCGGTCTTGTAGCAAACTATTTTGGATTAATAAGTGGCTTCTTGGGGGACGGGCGGCGAATTTCTATGACGTCACCAAGTCAAGATGTCGCCTGCATAACTCAGCGTTGCCCACATTCCCTGTGTGTTTCTTTGGCTCACGTTAAAAATATAATTTCACTTCATATTTTCATACAAAAATGGCGCCGATAATTATTTTTCCCCTTCTCGTTATGAAGAGAATAATTTTTAGATTGACGGACAAATGTCTTTCTCAGTCAAGGCTCTTTTTATCGTGTCGGTTTTTCTCAGCATCACGACGTTCTCAGAAGCAGTGACTGGCTCTGTTACGTCTCGTGTGTGTGTGTGTGTGTGTGTAATCTACTTGTTGATTGCCGCACGCTTCGCCTCTTTAACTGATGTGCTATTTGCCCTCAAGACGACGTCGAAATCCTGGTCAAGGACGCGAACCATTCGAGAACAACGAGCGTGTCAACGAGAACTTGTTCATCTCACAGCAACGTTGCAGCCAGGAACCGGACAAGATTTAAAATAAAATTATTTTCCTTATCTGACGTGTCACACACAACAAAATAAATAAATATAAAGGGCCAACAACTCAGAACGAGTTTAATATTGACTTCAATGGTTACGATGACACTTGAAATTAATTCAACAAAGTACGTTTCGTCCCTCATTTGGGACATCATCAACTGGAAAAAATTAATTTTTGTAATAAAAACTTGGTTTAAGTTTATTTACAAGATTTTTACCTTAGTTATTTGGCAGACGTGGGCTCATATATATATATATATGTATATATTTAAATAATACAGATCATGAAAAAAAATTACGTATGAAGGAAAATTAATAATAATAAGAAGAAGAAATGCTGTAAAAAAATTTTTTATAATAATAAAAAATGTAGAAGTCGAGTGACAGGTGGAAAGGAACTCATCGTTTACTTAATCAAATAAATGAAAGAAACTACAGAAGAAAACATTGATGAGAAAAACTTGTAAGCGCTTTCCACACTAAAATAAAAACAATCTTTTTAATTATTATTTCAGTTGACTTGTTTACTGAGAACAGAGCTTGTTTTAGATTAGAAACATATATATATATATCCCCTCCGTCTCAGTGCGAGATTTTAATGACCGTTTCGTTTGTCCCATGTAACAAACGCTGCTGTTTATATTTTTTTTTAAAAAAAAAATAAATATTATATTAAAATGAAAAATTTACGACCTGATTGAAAATTAATAATAATAAAAAAAATGCTGTAAAAAAATTATAATAATAAAAAATGTAGAAGTCGAGTGAGAGGTGAAAAGGAACTCACAGTTTGCTTCATCAAATAAATGAAAGAAACTTCAGAAGAAAACTTGATGAGAAAAACTTGTAAGCGCTTTCCTTCAGGTTACTGAGAAGAACCTAGTGCGACACAACCGCACTAGTCAGCTAAAAACGTTTTAAATGATTATTGTTTTGTAATAGAAAGGCTTTTAGTTTCATAATTTTTTATTTGCTAATTTATCTATTTATTATAAATAATTATTATTTTATAATCAACCCGGATTTTTAGTTTAATAATTTGTTATTTACTAATTATTTTACTTTTTATAAATAATTATTATTTTATAATCAACCCGGTTTTTAGTTCAATAATTTTTTATGTGCTAATTTATTTATTTATTATAAATAATTATTATTTTATAATCAACCCGGTTTTTGGTTTAATAATTTGTTATTTACTAATTATTTTACTTTTTATAAATAATTATTATTTTATAATAAACCTGGTTTTTAGTTAAATAATTTTTTATTTGCTAATTTATTTATTTATTATAAATAATTATTATTTTATAATCAACACGGTTTTTAGTTTAATAATTTTTTATTTACTAATTATTTTATTTTTTATAAATAATTATTATTTTATAATCAACCCGGTTTTTAGATTAATAATTTGTTATTTACTAATTATTTTATTTTTTATAAATAATTATTATTTTATAATCAACACGGTTTTTAGTCTAATAATTTTTTATTTACTAATTATTTTATTTTTTATAAATAATTATTATTTTATAATCAACACGGTTTTTAGTTTAATAATTTTTTATTTACTAATTATTTTATTTTTTATAAATAATTATTATTTTATAATCAACCCGGTTTTTAGATTAATAATTTGTTATTTACTAATTATTTTATTTTTTATAAATAATTATTATTTTATAATCAACACGGTTTTTAGTCTAATAATTTTTTATTTACTAATTATTTTATTTTTTATAAATAATTATTATTTTATAATCAACACGGTTTTTAGTTTAATAATTTTTATTTATTAATGATTTAATTCCATATAAATTTTTTAAAAAGAATTATTTATTTATAATAAACACTCTGTTTAGTTTTATAAATCTATAAGTTAATTATTATTTTATAACAAAAAAATGGCCTTTGAGTTTTGTCAACTGACTAGTGCAGTTGTGTCGCTCTAGGCTCTTCTTAGCTTAGCTACCTGAAGAAAGGGGACAAGGATCCCAGAAACGTTGTCATCACTTCTTTTTTTTGTCTGTCTTTTTTATTATATCCAGATCATGTTTATTTGCTTGAGGTTTATTTAATTTTTTCCCACCTGTGACGTAGGTGTGAAATGCGTGCGCGTATATAGATGGCAGCAGGTGCTTCAGAAACATTCCCCCCCCCCCTCCCTCAAGCTGATCAAACCACTGCAGACAAATTGAGCTCACTCTCGTGTTTTGGATTTCACAAGACACCGGAAAACGCCCGAAGAAATAATTCAACTTGGCGTCAACGTCTGATTACGTGAAGGTAAACTGTTATTCTTCTTATATACACACCTGTAATAATTCATTTATGCGCCACTACTCAAACTGATTAATTTCTGTATTTTATTATCAATTTTCTGCAGGTACTTTGCCCTGTCCGTCATCAATCACATCCAGCATCTTTCTTTCCCTTGACGTCGTCCAACAGCAGCACTTTTCTGTATTTTATATATTTTTCAGGGCTGATATTGCAGAGGATTTTTTGAAACGATTAAAATATCACCCATCGGTAACTCATTGACAAGTACAAGTGTTAAATTACTTCTTTTTTGTTGTTGTTGTTGCAGTAACTTGTACTTTATGAAAATGGGCTTAATTACGAATTAGCGGGTGTGACGTCACCGTATGACGTCACCAATGGGCCCCGGGTGGGAACCAATGTCATTGAGGCATTCGCGAACAGCGCTTTCTAACTGGATTCCTCCCGTCCTTGTTTTTTAGGACCTCTTCAGGTTTAGTAATTTCGTATATGAATCGAAATATATATATATATATATATATATATATATATATATATATATATATAGGGTATAGACAGGCTATGTATAGGGTAATCCACATAGTGGCAGCTCCCCTCTTATAGCATAGGAAAGGGATTTTGAAAGGGGGGATGCGGAAGGGTAGAGGAAGGTAGCCAAGGAGGGTTAACTAGGGGCCCCCGGGCTATGGTTTAAGGATCCTACCCGGCATTCGCCTAAAAGAAATGCAGGACAAACCCTAGAAAAACCTGCATCAGGTATGTCGGGCATTTGCTGCTTGTCCCACGCCCTTCCGATAGCGGGTGAGGAGTTTGCTGTGGGGACGCAGCATTCCCTTCTCCGTGCCTCGACCAGTTTAGGAGGCAGCTGGCTGACTATTCCAATGGGAATAGCGGACAACTCTTACCGTATGGCCCCAAGGTCTGTGACCCCGGAACATACACCTCTCAAAACAGGAAATTTTATATATATATATATATATATGTATATATATATATAGAGGCATGGTTTACTTCCTGTAGGATCATAGGGCATCTGTGAAACATTTCCACCTAACTCTATTCTTTGCCAACATTTTAACCTTTTTCCAGGTCCTTTACCTTCTCCATGATCCTCTTCCAGGTATGTTTAGGCCTTCTTACTTTTCGTCGACCTTGTGGATTCCTTCTCAACTGACCCTTCATTCTTCCTCAAGGTATTGTCTATCCATCTCTCATTTTTATCTGTTTCTCTATTTCTGTCTCACACCGCGCAGGCCTTCCCGTAATGCAGAGTTACTTATTATTTCGGGTCATCTTATAGCAACTATACGCCCAGAGGACCTGAAGGGTAACGTTGCTGACCATTTATAGTAGTAGTAGTAGTAGTGGTACGACATCCTTTCGTTCCTTTAGGGCACCTCTGAAACATTTCAACCTAACTCTATTCCTTGCCAACATTTTAACTTATTTCCAGGTGTTTCGCCTCCTCCATGGTCGTTACTCTTCCAGGTATGTTTAGGTCTTCCTACTTTTCGTTGACCTTGTGGATTCCTTCTCAACTAACACTTCATTCTTCCTCAAGGTATTGTCTATCCATCTCCGTTTTCTTATTTTTATCTGTTTATCTATTTCTGTCTCACCCCGCATGCCTTCCCGTAATGCTGAGTTACTTATTATTTCGGGCCATCTTAAACCAATTATTTTTTCTTAAACAGCGATTTATAAATGTTTGTAACTTGATTTGTTACTTTCCAGGTTTCGCATCCGTAGAGCAGCACTGATACGCGAATCTTGGTTTTCTTGGAAGTATTTTTGTTCTTCCAGAGAGGGCGTATAGTTGGACAAAGTCTCCATTTGCCTTCTCAATTCGTGTTTTGACGTCTTCTGTGGGGCTCCTCCACTTGTTGTTTAGCTGCCTTGACCCTGTCTTAGCTGTGACACCTTCATTGAATCTAATTTTGTTGTTGTTTTGTTGGTATGATTTATATGTGAAGTTGCTAAACCTGAATCAAGGACGAAACATCAGTATGTTTAATTTTTGTTGTTGTTAATGAATAATTTTCTGATTCAAGGCCGTTTACTTAAATGTCAAATCTTTTTTTTTCTAGGATTGTTGGTACTCCTGATACGATAATTAGATGCGATAGCCAATTACAGACAAGAATTAAGTTCTGATATAAATACCACACAACAACGTTTCTGGGATCTGTGTTCCTTTCGTCAGGTAATTGTGCGGTTGTGTCGCTCCCGGCTCTCGTGGTTTTTTTTACAATCACCTGACGAAAGTGGCAAGAATCATTGTGTGGTATTTATATCGTGACTTAATTTTTGTCTGTATTTGGCTATTTCATCTCATTATTTTATTTTTTAATTCTCATTTCTACTCCTCCTGGTACAGTTTATCGGATTGTTTTATGGTCGGTCTTAAATCGGCTTCCCCCCCCCCCCCGAAATACCTTTTGTAACACTCATTTTCGACTGGTTTTTACTTGCAATATTCTCTCAAGTCTTGTTTCCATTCTCTTGCCTTCGCTTCCTTGTGTCGTACGATAGCCTGTGAGTGCGTGCAGAACCCCTTTTTTTTCTTTCGTGTTTGTTTCGGAAAACTGGCTTTTTCCTCTTCGGTTGCACTTTCACTTGCAGTTTGGGATTCAGAAGTAATTGGTTTTTTGCTTTCTTTCTTTCACAGGAATAATGCAACGCGACCCTGCCTTATTTTACATTTCGGTGATTGGCGATCCTCAGTACAAACACACTGCGGTGAGCTGCTTGAAAGAAAAGGACGAGGTTGCTTTGAGGCAAATTTACAGCCCCGACATCATTCCCGCCGCCGATATAAAACACTTTTATTACATAAGAGGTGAGATACTGGGGCAGGAAGTCTTTTAAATTTCATGTTTTAGCTTCATTATAAACGCCACGTGCCTGAGGGACTCCATTTTCTTTTGCCGTTAGTTGTTTTATCTAGTTCAAGTTATTCTGGAAAGGTTTGGCATTGGTAAAATGAAACCCTTGAATTAAATGGACGGGATTTGCCGCAGATATCAATCTCTTCATGTCGCAAAGATATCCACAATGTTGCCAATATTCTTATAAAAATTAATAAAATCGTATTTAAATTTCTGTGCAGTCAACGTTAAAAATTTTAAGCGGTATTTTTAATCATTAAAGTCGCTGATCGATATTTCAGTTGTAAATCGATTTTTACTGAATATTGTGGGAAAAATTAAATGTATGCAATCTTTGGGCGTTGAAGCAATATCTGCGACTGCTGTTTGTTGTCTTTGGGAAGAGCAACAAAGGAAGATCGGCACGACGATTCTTTGTTGTTCAGAATAATTTAATATTGTTATTTTTCAGTTTTATGCTCCATTATTTTAACCACATGTTGTTCGCATGCGTGTAAAAATCGAGATATGTGGAACGTGAATGCAATTTTCGATACAATTACTGGCGGCAGAACGTGAGTAAATAGTTATTTGCCAAAAAAAAACGAGTTTAGTAACACTAGTGACGTCATAACCCACTTCACGTCCGAAATTTTTAATTGATGTCTTGAATAAATCCCTTCATTTTTCTGTATTTATTAATACAAATATTCATATTTTAGAATTTAATTCATAGATATTTGAATGTGCTAGTGAAATGAAGGAAAATCCATCTACGTTAATTACACTTCATAGGCTTGGAGGGGGTGTGACGTCACAACAGCTACTAAACTGTTTTTATAAATAAATATAGCAAAAAAAAATGACGTTTTGTCCTCTTTTTAGGATCTCTTCAGGTTTAATAATATTGTATATAAATATTGAAAAATATATATTTGAGGCTAGATTTTACTGCCTTGACGTTTTGTCCTCTTTTAGGATCTCTTTAGGTTTAATATTGTATATAAATATTGAAAAAATATATTTGAGGCTAGATTTTACTGCCTTGACGTTTTTTCCTGTTTTAGGATCTCTTCAGGTTTAATAATATTGTATATAAACATTTTGAAAAAACTATTTGAGGCTATATTTTACTGCCATGACGTTTTGCCCTCTTTTAGGATCTCTTCAGGTTTAATAATATTGTATATAAATACTGTAAAAAATATATTTGAGGCTAGATTTTACTGCCTTGCTCGTTGAAACCGAAATTATTAAACCTGACGAGGTTCCAGAAGACTAAGAAATGTTCAATTTTTTTGTTAATAAATATATTTTTTCTGACTAGAGACCGTTTATTTATATTATGAATCTTTAGCTTTTTTAGTTTTGGAGCTTATTCAGAATAGTGAATACTTTAGTAATTTTGTTAACCTAAAAACCAACCTCAAGTGGTTTGGAATTTTAATGCTATGGTAGTTTGCTTTTCTTGCAAAACTTATGTACAATATTATTAACCCTGAAGAAGTCCTAAAAGTGGACAAAACGTCGTTTACATAATTTTTTTTGTTAATCTGTTTTTTTTTCTTTTGGTCTTGTCTTTCTGTCAATCTGATTACGTTTATATTTTCAGATAGTTGCATCAAAGTTATGAACGATTTGGGTAAACTGGGGTACAAGATGGAACGCACCACGGGTAGAAGTCTCAAGGGTTGGATTATGAGTCGTCCAGTTTCCGTCGCAGATGAAGACGCGATTGAAAATTGCGAGTGCCGGTTAAATCATTACGCGAACGTGTTCTACAACAGGTGATGGATTCGAATAACTGCAACGAAAATGGAAAAATAATTTTTTTCATCATTAGAGCACTTCCTCAATTTATGGTAATTTGTATTTGTTGTATTTATTGATGTTTTTCTTCCACCAATTATTTAATTTACAAAATGTAGAATTAATGGAGTGAGAAATATTACTGAATGATTACTTGGAAACTTCTTTATTTTGCAATAAAGGTTTGACTTAAAAAAAAAACTTACACTAGTTTTGTGTAACATGGAACCAAAAAAAAAAATTATTTCAAAGTTCTTAAAGGCAGACCGGGCTATTCCATTTTCCCCTCCATGTTTACAAATTAATTTAAATTGAAAACTGAAACCTGGCTGTAAATCATGGGTTTCGCTTGTGTTTATTTTTCTTCTCCTGGCGAAGTGATTCCGATTAAAATGTTCGTAAGTAGGAACAGTCTAATAAATTAACTGAATACTTTTTTTATATAAAATTCTACTTATTAAAATTTACAAAACTTATTCATACTTAAAAACTATCAACAGATCCCTTCAATCCTTATCTTGGTTATTGGGTTATTAATTGTATTGGTAATTGAAAGTGTTTGTGTATTGAGAAAGCAAACTAGGTTATTTAATCATAAATGAATGAACCAGGGAACTTCTGGAAACATTTTAATTAAATATAAATAGTTTCATTTTATTAATATGTGCTGAAATCTTTTTTTTATTATTAAACTACTTATGACAAGTTTGCTTGTTGATTCAATTGATTCCTGGTAAATATTGTCAATAATAAACTTAATTTTTTTACTCTCATTTCGCTGTCATTTGCTTTGATCAGTGTGTGTGTGTGTTTATGTGGTTACGCTTGTACAGATGTTAAAATGATTAGATAAAAGGGATTTATCTTTGCCCGACCGTTAGGCAACCCAACGTACTTTGCCGCCGCGGTGCTGCCGACACAACCCCTAATTTCTCCCGATAATGTAACGACTCATTCGTCGATATTAAATCGTGTATTATTAGTGGAGAATCTCGATTATAAGATCTCTTGGTAACAGAATAACAATTTAAGGGTAAGTTTTCTCGTTGCAAGAGAGAATTAATGCGTTTTGAAGGTAATTTTTCTGCACTTCAAGGAGTAGGGTAACGAAAATATTTATCGCGGTTGTACCCCGGTCTAATCCCCAAGGAACCAAGTCCGACCTTATTGATCTGTATTTGTTTCTGGGTTTTCAAGTATAATTCATATTTAATTTTCACCCCGAGAAATGTTCTCTCGGTTTCTCATTTATCCTTTAATGACCAATAAAACTGATGCTTAAAAAATAAATTATTGTATTATAGCAGATATTTAATATTACTGAAGCAGTGGCAATCTTAAATTATCAAGCTGAAATTTTAATTTTATTATTCGATCTTGAAGTCTGTATTCGCTGGTACTAAGAAATTGATCCATGATGACACTGCCAGATCGTTTCTACTTGGCAAAAAACAAGCGTATTATATCTGCCTCTCTCCCTCCCCCTTCCCCCCCTCTCTCGCTCTCTCTGTCTCCCTCTTTCTCTCTACGTTCCAGTAACATATATTTATATATATATGAGACGTTAAATTATGTACCATGGACCTCAAGGAAGCCTGCGAGAGAATTCTCTCGCACGTGAACCTTCCCAGTGAGCTCTGCAGGAGGCTACCTTTGGGGATGCCTTCACATTTCTCTGGTTTTTGAACTAAGGTTCCCACATGCCGAGACACCTCTGCCTGTTTTGAGAGGTTTCGGGGTCGCAGACCTTGGGGCATACGGTAAGAGTTGTCCGCTGTTCCTATTGGAACGGCCGGCCAGCTTCCTCCTAAACTGGTCGAGGCACGGAGAAGGGAATGCTGCGACCCCACAGCAAACTCCTCTCCCGCTATCGGAAGGGTGTGCGACAAGTACCCCAATGCCCGACCTACCTGATGCAGGTTTTTCTAGGGTTTTACCTGCATCACTTTTAGGCGAATTGCCGGGTAGGATCCTTAAACCATATCCCGGGGGCCCTAGTTAACGCTTGGCTACCTTCCTCTACCCTTCCGCATCCCCTCTTTCAAATCCCTTTCACATGCTGTAAGAGGGGAGTTGCCACCACGTGGATTACCCTTATGTAGCCTGTCTACACCTAAAAATTTTTTTTGTTTTTGTACAATATCCATGAACTGTTAATATCCACGTCTTTTGAATTGCGAGATGTTAAACGGTAAACGAAGGGGTGCTGTTGTGACTAAATCTAAGAGGACGTATTAGTCGACTTAACCACTTAATTTCCTGAATTTATAAATCATGTGTAATGCATGTGTTGTTACCTAGTCCTCTAATGACGCGTAACCTCGTGTCACAAGCCCCATCATGAAGGACTTCATTTATCGGGTAAGCCAATGTTTATTATAAGGCAGAATAGGCGAGTGATTTAGGATAATGGACTGATGGGATGGGGAAGTTTATTAGCAGTCATTCCGAATGATCAAAAACTGTCGCACATTTACGAAAGCTTCTAAACCGCCTAATTTTTTTAAATAATATATTAAAAGTGACGTCAATAAATTTTACTGTAGCATCTTTCAATATGCACTAAAGTTATCAATCAACGAGACTTTAAAGTTGGTTTTGTTCTCGACACACTTCACAATTGCAGAGTGTTATCTTGTAACCTTGCGTATCAGCTGTTTCAAGAGCGGGGTATCTTTTATCTTCCTTCGTGAGTGCTTTGGGATCTCTGATATGTTGTGATCCAGTCCTCGTGCTTTCGATTATCTCGTCCAAACAGCCGGTAGTGGTAATTGGTTAAAATATACGAGAAATTGACAACGGGAAAAGAAAAGTAAACAAAAGGAGCCTCTTATTAACCTTGTAATTGAAGTATGTGATATATACTTTTTTTACTTCTTCCAACCGAAGTAAATATTTGAGCGATACTTTAAATATTTTTTTTGTGCTCCGTTGAATAAAAGATAACTTTATGATGACAGGAGCAAACGGAGAAAATAATGCGGAAGGGTGAGTGGCTTTTGTGCAGTTTCATATACACGTTTTAATTTTGATTAAGAGGTATAGTGCATTAATTATTTATTCATAGTTCTTTCTAAAATTCGCATTGTCCGGGCTTAAACACGTATTTTATGCAGTTTCAGATGAATATAGTTTTGAGTGGTATTACAATTTCATTTGTTGTTGTTTCGTCGTCTTACTTTGTTTCCTAAATTTAAATGATTAACAGATCAATTCTTGCTGAATATATATATATATATATAAATAATTTATAATGTTATGAATAATTGTGTACTGTTGCAAGCCTTTGGCTTTACTGTCTTGTTTCCTACCAGTGTAATATTGTTACACTGTGATAACAGCCTTTGTAACTTTCAAATTTGAATTACAGATTCATACGGGTTTATTTATATTCAGTTTCTTAATGTCTTGGTTCACATTAAAATCATTCTCAGTTTCATTTATTTATTTATCTGTGATACAAATGCCAGGATTGAATTTCAGTTTATTTGAGATATTGCATCAGTTTGTGAAACAAGCTCGAGCAGTGTGTGTGGGTGGGTGGGTGTCGAAAAGTTATATTGGTTGATACAGAATTGTGTGTTTTTATCAGAATATGACCGGTTGCTTTCTTTGTGAAAAATCACAGAGCTGTGCAAATTATTCTGTAATTTCAAGTGTGTTTGTTTTGTCAATTAATATCGGTGAGTGTTGGACACGTTCTCAACATCTTTATTTGGTATTTTAAAATTGACAAACCTGCCTGTATAGAACACGGTTTATAACTAACATTGTTTGCCTGTTTCACAACAAAATGTTAGATTTGTAAACATGGCTGTGGGCCTTATACAGTTTAATAATATTGTATATTGTTGTAATTTTTCAGTGATCAGGCTAAATCAAAGAAAGCATTGAAGAAAGAGGCAAAGCAAGCTGCGAGAGCAGAAAAGAAGGAACAGAAACAGGCTGAGAATGTAAGTAAACAAATCTGAAATCGTTACCCCCTCGGTTAACTTAATGCTTGGATTAATATTTTTATTACGTCTTTTTTAGGTACCGCAAGGGGATACGGTGGAGGAAGATGTGTCAAAAGGGAAATATGGCCAGTTGCCATTAATCCAAAGTGCAGAAGATATCAAAAGAAACTTTGTCCATGTAAAGGACATCAACAATGAGATTGCTGACCAGAAAGTGTGGGTGAGGGGACGTTTGCATACAAGCAGGGCAAAGGGTAAGAAATTTAGAATAATAGAACAAGTATTATTTAATTAATAAATGAATATATACGAAAATAATGTTAACTTTTAGGGGTCGTACCTATAATTCTTTAAAAGGAAAAGAGATTGAATTTTTCCGCTTGCAGCAAAACTATATAGAAACCAAAATATAATCACAGAAGAATCTTTAATGACGCCGCTCTTAAATTTCAGAACAAAACATAATTCCTGAGTTGTTGTTTGTTTGAATTTTGACCACTAAAAGTTTTCTGAATCAGTCCAAAATTGGACTTGTGAAAAATTTATTATTGGCAATGTACCGACTACTAAAATTTTGTGTCCAAATGTTTAGAATATTCAGGTATTATTTTTAGCAGGATTTATAAAATGCCTCTTGTATGTTCTATTGATTACTTAAGTTGTGCTCTGTTGATACAAACATTTGGTGTTTCTTGTTTGATAGTCATTTCTATATTTTAATAAATTGAGTTACTAGAATCATTTTGTATGTTCATTTCAGGTAAACAGTGCTTTGTCATCATACGTCAGCAGCAGTTTACCATTCAGTGTGTCATTGCTGTTGGTGCTGATACCAGCAAAGCCATGGTGAAATTTGTTTCAAAGTATGTAATAACAAGTCACCTTTTATACATGTAACCCAAATTTCAGGTTGCGTTATAGAACTGGCCTTAATGCGAGGAACTAACAGTTGCTCAATTGACTCGTAAAAATTTGTTTCAGTATCACTAAGGAATCGATTGTGGATGTGGAAGCAGTAGTCCAGAAAGTCTCCCAAAATATTGAAAGCTGTACGCAAAGGAACGTGGAGCTTCATGCTAAACAGTTTTTTGTAGTTAGCAATTCACTAAGCAAGTTACCGTTGCAAATAGAAGATGCTGCACGCCTTGTGAAAGATGATGTACGTCATATGACAGTCTTAACATGTTTGTATTTTTTTGTTCCTTATTTAGTTGTCTATAATATCTTTCCTTTATAATTCTTAACACTCAGCCAACTTATATATTGGGTAGATAATAGATTCTGACATAACTAGACTTTTTTCCGAGTTTACCTGCAGTGAGATACAGGTGGACATACTGAGTGTTTAATAATACCTTTATATATCCATTTTCATACTTATTTGATTTAATACATGAAATTGTTTTGTGTGACTTTTAATTTTTACGCCCTAATCTTTAACACTGTGATAAATAATAGCCTTGGAGATTTACGGCAATACATTGTTATTATGTTAGATTTGGTTTAATACTCGAGCATTTTCTTTTCCTGTTTATAATTTTTTTTTGCATCTCGCATAAAATTCTCATGTTTGACTTGTTAATAGTAATTATTTCTTAAGGTAAAATAAAATATATCTTGTCTGTCTGTCTTAGGATCCGGAAGGGTTGAACATTCGTGTAAATCAAGATACAAGACTTGATAACAGAGTGTTGGATTTAAGAACTCCAGCAAACCAAGCAATTTTCAGACTTGAAGCAGGCGTTTGCAAACTGTTCCGAGATATCTTGACCGAACAGGTAACTTCATATCTGTGCACAGATATTCAAAACAGAATTACGTTTATGCTTATTTAATGACATTAAAATATATTTATACGTTAGATTAATTTGTTTGTTGTTTCTCTAAACCGATTTCTTAAATTCCCAACTTTTTGTTTTTTTGAGATATGTTTTTAATTTGAAATTCCAAACTTGTATTCTTTGTGTGTAGGATGCGTGTAATATGTTATTACTACAGATTTAAAATGTTTAATTATCTCATACTTTTTAGGGCTTTGTCGAAATTCATACTCCAAAAATTATTCCAGCGGCCAGTGAAGGTGGAGCAAATGTTTTTACCGTTTCATATTTCAAAGGCTCTGCATACTTGGCTCAGAGCCCACAACTGTACAAACAGATGGCAATTGCAGCAGACTTTGACAGAGTTTTCACTGTTGGTGCAGGTTAGTTTATAAACTAATTCTATGAAGTGAAGGAACGCCAACATAGTATTTCGATTTACCAAATTTGTGCAGTGCATGTATATGGAGATCCTTAATATTTCCTCCTATAAAGATTGTATTAGTAGAATATATTTATTAAACCATTTCCTTTCTGTTCCAGTTTTTAGGGCAGAAGATAGCAACACTCACAGACATCTTACCGAATTTGTGGGTCTTGATTTAGAAATGGCATTTAAATATCACTACCATGAAGTTCTGCACACCATTGGAAACACCTTCACGAAAATGTTCATAGGTTTACGTGACAAGTAAGTAACAACTACCTCTGTCAAGTTTACGTAGCTGGAATTTTTTCCCCCTATTATTTATATTTCTTTGAAGTTATGCTACAGAAATTGAAGCTGTCGGCCAGCAGTTTCCCGTTGAACCTTTCCGCTTCATGGACCCTCCGTTGATTCTTGAATTTACAACTGCTTTGAAGATGCTCCGGGAAGCTGGTGTTGAAATGGGGGATGAAGATGATCTTAGTACACCTGATGAGAAACTTTTGGGGCGCCTCGTGAAAGCAACGGTAAATTACTATTACTGTTAAAAATTATAAAACCTTTCATTAACAGTCAACACACAAAATTTATTTTAATGTTATTTACATTAAAATATATTAGGATTAAAATTGCAGGTTAATTTGTCCTTGTTCATCTGTAAAGTTATTAAGTACAAAATTAGTTTAAATTATGTGTGTACATAAATACATTATGTCACAGAGATTTAATTATATTTTGCACATTACTGTTCATGAATATTTTGTTTCCCAGTATGATACCGATTTCTACATCCTCGATAAGTACCCTCTGGCGGTGCGGCCATTTTACACAATGCCCGATCCTCATGACAAGGTAGATATAAAATTTAATAAATTGAATATTCTTATTATAATTTACTATTTCTGTTCAATAATTATTAATATTTCAGAATTTCAGTGAAATGCAGGTTGGCGATTGGGTTTTATAATAATCAGAAAAATTATTTATGTTGGTCTGTTTCCATAATAATAAAATTTGCCACCCTAAATGGTATTTAATTCATTTTTTTGAAATGAGCAGACCATAATTTCAAGTATTATTTGAATTTTTCATTTGTTCCTGAATAATTCAGTGAATTTTAAGCATTGCATACAAGCACTTTTTCACCGTATAAGTAAACTGTAGTTTTCTGTTCCATTTAAATATTTTTGTAGCCTATTATTAATGAATATTTATTTTTCCTTAGAAAAAATCCAACTCTTATGACATGTTCATGAGGGGAGAAGAAATTATTTCTGGAGCTCAGAGAATACACGACCCTGATCTACTGACGGAGAGAGCAAAAATTCATAACATAGGTGAGGCTTTGTCCCCTCGTAATTTTGTACATTTACCTACGTTTTGTTTATTTAAAAATACTATAATTTTTAAATTTACTTGCAATTTCATATAAAAATTACCCACGGATAATGTGTAGCGTTTTTTAATAAAATTTCTTCGTTTGACTTTAGTCCGTTTACCGATTATTGACAATTATGGTATGTGTAAATATGAACTTTATATTGGAAAGTTGGGTGGCACAATATAATTCTTCTTTTATTTATAGACCTAGAGAAAATCAAGTCGTACATTGATGCTTTCCGCTTTGGCTGCCCACCGCACGCCGGGGGCGGAATTGGTCTGGAGAGAGTCGTGATGCTTTACTTGGGTCTCGACAACATTCGCAAGACTTCAATGTTCCCCAGGGACCCCAAGAGAATAACGCCTTAGTAGATTTTTGCCAAAGAAAAGTTTGACTGTATTTTTCTTCAAGATAATGCAGTCTACAATCAATCAGTGCCAGTTTGAATAACAAGATTATGCATACAATTTAACTTTTTAACTAACAGGTTTACAAAGTTTGTTTTTGTGGGCAATAAAGAAGTTATTTTATTTGGTATTTTATATATTTATCCCTGATGTCCAGTTTGGTTCAAATCAGAAATCAATTGTTGTACGATACATGACGATGTGTGTCGTTCTGAAATTTCCTGTCGATGAATTTGTGATTTTCATTGGGTATTTATCAATGTCCAATTCATTATCATCCAGTTGGTTAAATTTATTATGATTTCTAATTCTTCTCCAATTCTATCCTACTCACTGCTTCTGTTTGACGGGTCAAAGAAATTACGATGGGTTTCATAAATTTTACAGCATTAAGTAAAGTTAATTAAATTTTGATTTTTAATTGTGAATTAACATATGGTCTTTAAATATAAACTGCTGCAAGGTGACATCATACGTAAAAAATAAATTGTGATAATTTGAGTTAACAGTCCCCCACATTGTGGAACTGTCAAAAAGCTCTCAGAATATTTTAACGCCACAGATTGGTTTGTGGTGCTAATTTAAACTTTACACCACAGAGTTTGAACGACTCTTGAGAATATTTGCATACGAATACGATTAGAACGTTGCTCTGCAGTTTCGGTAAACAGGCTTTTACCGACTGGGCTGTAAAGAGGAAGTGCCCAAGGGAAATCAACTTTTAATTGAATGCCATTCCAATTTCGGTACGGTTAAATATAAAGGAGAAAGTTAATTATCGTGGACAGATAAATGGTGTACAATTACCCCTGACAGTTGTGTGTACGCATTCCAAATTTGTAAATGCACGACAATTTGTATTTTAAGCTGCACGCTGGGAGTTGTCAAACGTATCGTCATATTCTATACCAAGTCTTTCTGTCCCTAAAATAAATACTAACATTCTATGTCAATACGATTTTAAAACAACATTTAAACTAATCCCATGTTGTCGAATGTGTGGATGATTGAAACTGGCAAAATTGCTCAGCTGTGCCGACGCCATTTTCTACAAAGTATCTGTGGTATTATATTTAACATTAGGAAAAAAAGGATTGAAAATCAAACCCTTAAATGGTATGGTCACGTACAAAGAATGGAAGATGGCCAGAAGAAATATACCAATGGTCACCTCCTGGAAAAAATAAACAGGGCAGACCCAGATTAAAGTGGGAGAACCGTAATGGAGGATGGGAGATTGGAACGACAGACAGAAATGAAAATTGAAGATGGCAAACCTATAAAAGGGGGGAAAGCTGTAGAAGAACTAGAAAACTTTCCTTGTGATGAAATTACTTGGTTTTTCTGATATTAGATAACTCTGTGCTCGGTGCTTACGTGGAGGGTAGTTTGTGGTCAAGTTTTTTTCTTTATGCACTCGTCTTATCTTTCAACTTTAGTTGTGTCTGCCTCACTTTTCTCTGCCTCAACTTCAACTACCGCAACAGTTTCTCTGTATTCCCCCCCCCCCCCCCCCCTCCCTTTTGAAGACTCGGAGCAAGTCGAAGCTACTCATCTGTTCAATAATTCCGCCATTAAAATTCTAAATATCCCCACGGAGTAATCCTACGGCTCTGTCCCCCCACGTGCATGGTTTCAGTCTCCATTGTTTTGCCATAGGCGCACGTTTCGAACAATGACAAAATGGCGTCAAGCTCAGAAACGCTTGAGCGTCGAAACAAACAGGACCATAAAAGATCTCTGAATCCGATATGAACGGATTGTGGTATATTTAAAGTTTTTATCCAGATTACAATCGTGTGGAGGGTTGACAAACATCACAGCAGTCTTCCTTTTCCGATATATCTGCTTCCAGACTTTGAAGTGTCTTCCTTTAGCTGCGCCCATTATTTTTAACAACGAAAAAAAAAATATACCGTTGCTCGTTTTCTCCGCCAGCGTCGTCTTGTCTCGATGGATGGATGGATGCATGACCTTGTCCGGCACTTCGCCGCCCCCCCGGGGTTGATGACTCATGACGCATCGCAGATGTGTGGACAGATCGCTCCTGACGAGTATCGATAGATCGACGCTGGTTGGCGACGCCGCCGCCAGAGGCGCTGAGGCGCGAGGGAGTGCGCAGTGTGTGCGGATCGGGCAACAGCGTCGGATCTAACGCACTTGTTGCGGGAACAGAACAAGGTAACGTCAACATCCATCCTCTCGCAGTAACTCGACAGAAAATAAAACAGAATATATGTGTTTTTTCTATGTATGTTACCGCTTGTTGAACAGCCATTTTCTTTTCTCCGTCCTGAATAAAATCAGAAAAAAAAATTATTTGGAAAGAAAAAAACGAGGGGGGGGGGGATTAATTTAATTACTCACTAGAAATGGGGGGTTTCTCGGTTATGGTTACAACAGTTCTTGCCTCTGGTAATTATTTCATTGTCGCTCGGCCCCCTCCTCCTTTATTAATAGGTTATTACCGTGGTGCCATGGGAATGGAAAATTCTTTTCTACAGATTTTTTTCCCTCACGAGAGACCAGCAAGGGGCACAGACACGTCAACACACACACACACGCGACTGTTTTTGCATTGAAGATTGATGGCCTTATTTGGGTCGTCCGGCACGCCCACATTTTGCCGCCTACAATTCAACCTGTCCCGGGGAACCTTCGATCTCGCCATCTACCAGTCATCAGTCAAACTATTAATCAGCGTAGAAATCTGAATAGGACACCGGTTGAAAAAAAAATATTTAAAAATGGAGTAAAAAAGGGGTTTACGTAGTCGCCTTTTTGCATTTTTTTATGAAGTTCTTACCAGTCATTTACGATTAGGGTGGATTTTTTTTTGTGTCGAAAGGGTCCGGACGTATGCAAATATATATATATATATATATATATATATATATATATATATATATAAAATTTCACAGTGCGGCTGATTAATTGAGGGGGGGGGGGTTGAAAAAGACTGACACGCCCCATTTTTTTTAAAAAAAAAAATTAATGGCTCCGGATTGCGTTTCACTCGTGTTCTTCCGTTCCCTGCTTTCCTCTGTCGGATTTTTCTTTATCAACGTGAAACCTACCCCAGGGTAGACGAATACTGTAGTTACGTCACTCGTCGTCTTTAAAAAATAACCATTTTACCATTATTTATTTCTAGGTTGTGTGTCAGAACGTGTTTTTCTTTTTTGCTTCTGCAAACCTTCCAGCTAGATTGAGAATGGCGAACTTGCTTTTTCTAAAATGATTCAGTACTTAAGATTTATTTTATTTTATTTTAAACAAAAATTGCTTTCTTTTTCTTGCAATTTCACACGTATTTGGAGGTTAATTAATTTTTAATCCTTGGACCTTTATTTAATTTTCAGACACAACGAAATAACCGAGGATTTATTATTCGTTGCTGCTTTTTTAAAAAAAATCTCCATTTAATAGTCCAAAAGTATTTGAACAAGGGTGTGGAAGTAGTTAACAACTAAACCGATTTGTTTGGATCTATTTAGCACGTTGCACTCGAGGGCTCCGTAGCGGAGCCCCTCGAGCTTGAAGACTATTTTAAATGGCTCCGCTCCGGAGCCCTCGAGTGCAATGGGCTAAAAACACATATATCTTTTTGTATCTTCCTCACGTGTTTTCTTAGACACTTTGTTATTATTATTATTATTATTATGACGACGTTTCGACACCTTTTTGTATCTTATTCAGGTGTTTTCCTAGACACTTTTTGTTATTATTGTATTATTACGACTTTTCGCCACCTTTTTGTATCTTATTCACGTATTTTCCGAGACACTTTATTATTATTATTATTATGACGACGTTTCGACATCTTTTTGTATCGTATTCAGGTGTAAAAGTTAAAAAAAAAATTTTGCTATACAAATACACAAAAACTATAAATGTCTCTGAAAATCCTTGCAAAATTCTTTTTGTATCCTATGGAACGTATCTCTGTGTGTGTGTGTGTGTTCATAAAGTTGATTCAGCATGGAGGAGGGGGGGGGGGTTGTAAGTTTAGTTCAAAGTTTCCTCACTTAAACGGGCTTTAAATTTAAAATTAATTTGGTCACAACGAGATCTTTAAATTTCTTAATTCATGGCAGGGGACCATGGCCTTTAATTCAATTCTTTTTCTATGATAATATTTTAATTTTCGTCTGGTTTCACTGACATTATAAATTATCTCTCAGACATTTTTTTTAAAAAAAATTATTCAACACTTTTGAAGACGTTTCACTCTCCCGCCATCCCAGGGAAGGGCGTGGGACAAGTAGCCAAATGCCCGACCTGCCTGATGCTGGTTTTAACAGGGTTTTTCCTGCATCACTTTAAGGCGAATGCCGGGAAGGATCCTTAAACTATAGCCCGTGGGCCCCTAGTTAACCCTTGGGTACCTTCCTCTACCCTTCCGCATCCCCGCTTTCAGTCCCTTTCCTATGCTATTAAAGGGGAGTTGCCACCATGTGGATCAGCCTCATGTAGCCTGTTACCCTAAAAAAAATCAGAACGTTTTTATTTTCTTGTGTGCTTTTTGATCAGGTTTTAATAAGATTTTTCGTGGTGCTGGGGGAACTATTTTGAGTCATAACAGAGTATAAATCTTAAATTTACAGTCAACGTTTCTTCTAATTCTTCTAATATGATATTTGAAATCAATTTAATGAATGGTTTAAAAGTATTATTTGTTTATTTAGGTGGTTTTATTATTATTTTAATTTAGTATCCTAAAATTTGTTTTAAACTGTAGCATTTCTGGTAACTTACGATTTCATTATTTGTTCATTTTTCTATGATATTAAAATATATATATTTCAATCATACTAAATGACGATCTTTGTACAACCAAAATTCAACATAATTGAATACATATTTATCTGAAATATAAATTACTGATGTCTCATTTTTTTTTCAATCATGTTCAGACGAAACGTAGTAAGATACAAAAAGGTATCGAAACGTCATAATATTAATAAAGTGTCTAGCAAAACACCTGAACAAGATACTGAAAGGTATCTAAACGTCTTAATAATAATAATAAAGTTTCTAGGAAAATACTTGAATAATATACGATAAGGTGCCGAAACGTCGTTATAATAATAATTAAGTTTCTCGGAAAACACCTGAACAAGATACTGAAAGGTATCTAAACGTCTTAATAATAATAATAAAGTGTCTAGGAAAATACCTTATTAAGTTACATAAAGGTTTCAAAACGTCGTAATAATAATAAAGTGTCTAGGAAAATACCTGAATAATATAGAAAAAGGAATCGAAACGTCATAATAATAATAATAATAATAAAGTGTCTAGGAAAATACTTGAATAATATAGAAAAAGGAATCGAAACGTCGTCATAATAATAATAATAAAGTGTGTAGGAAAATTCCTGAATAAGATACAAAAAGGAATCGAAACGTCATAATAATAATAATAAAGTGTCTAGGAAAACACTTGAATAATATACAAAAAGGAATCGAAACGTCATAATAATAATATTTAAGTGTCTAGGAAAATACCTGAATAAGATACAAAAAGGAATCGAAACGTCATAATAATAATAATAAAGTGTCTAGGAAAATACCTGAATAATATACAAAAAGGAATCGAAACGTCATAATAATAATAATAAAATATCTAGGAAAATACCTGAATAAGATACAAAAAGGTGCCGGAACATCGTCATAAGAATAATAATAATAATAATAATAAAGTGTCTAAGAAAACACGTTAGGAAGATACAAAAAATTATTGAAACGTCATAATAATAATAATAATAAAGTGTCTAGGAAAACACCTGAATAATATACGAAGAGGTGTCGAAACGTCGTAATATTAATAATCGAGTGTGTAGGAAAACACCTGAATAAGATACAAAAATGTAACGAAACGTCGTAATAATAATAATAAAAAGTGTCTCGGAAAACACTTGAATAATATACAAAAAGGAATCGAAACGTTGTCATAATAATAAAAAAAAACCTGTCATGTAAAACACCTGAATAAGATACAAAACGGTATCGAAACGTCGTCGTCATAATAATAATATTAAAGTGTGTAGGAAAACACGTGAAGAAGATACAAAAAGATATCGAAACGTTGAAAATAAAAGTGTGTGTTGTGTAAGGCCATGAATTGTTTTATTTATTTATTATATTGTTTATTCATATTATGCTGTGTGTTGGCGATGAACGGAAACTTATCTCGTTTTTTATTATTATGATTGTCCAAGAGAAACGTAGAAAATAATTCTTAATTTACAGTAATAAACGGTTTGAAAAGCTGAGAATTTTTTTTTTTGAGCTTTAAAGGAAAATTCCCTCGACTTTTCCAATCCGTCTTTGGGAGCGTAGGTTAGAGCAGCCATGTGATTGGCAGAAAGGAACAACCACTTCAATTCGTCTCCCGTATGTCATGAAGCCCTATTTAAAATTGTTATAAACTATATTCAGTTAATCGTCAACCCTGAATAATTTATATATCTACGATTGGCCACGATACGGAGAGATGTGGGGAAGGGGAAGGGGGATGCACGCACACACACACACACACATCCGATTAATTGGATTTAGCGGCATCTGGGGCAATTAATAATTTGTGAAAGGATTCGTCTACGTAATTGATTAATGTCCAGAGAGAATTCCGACGCTTCCCTCCCCCCCCCCTCCTCTCTTAATGCTAAGGGAAGGGGTGGGTGCGTTTGGGGGTATTAGTCGCTTTTGAAGTGATTAATTTACATTTTAGTTTTTAACACACTGAGAGATTAACGGATCCCTAAACTGTCGGAGAATTTTAATCATTTGAGAGAGAGGGAGAGAGAGAGAGAGACAGATAGAGAGACAGGGAGGGAGAAACAGACAGAGAGAGAGAGTGAAAACAAAATTATACTTTTAGCAGATTAATGAATGGAGAAAAGTCTGGAATTGAGGCTGATTTGATCGACAAAATAATAAAAACTCTTAAAATATAAATTCGTGTAAAATTATTTTCCAGGATATTTTTTTTGATTGATTCTTCGAGGGGCGGGGGGAAGAGGGTATATTTTTTTAATAAGAAGAAATACAGACAAAAGAAGAGATGATATAAACACCACACAACAACGTTTCCGGGGATCCTTGTCCTCTGTATTGAGGTGCTGAGAAGAGCCTAGAGCGACACAACTGCACTATTCTCTTGCAAAGACTCAAAAAAAAATTATAACTTTTTATTTTACCTCTGTTTTTTTAAATTTGCCCCTTCTTTTTAAAATATTTTATAACCACATCAGATAATTTAGGAAAAAAAGGAAATGAAGTTGTTGAAACCCCACACACGTTCGTCTTAATTCAGTCAGAATTAAAAGTAAAACGCGGGGGTATACATTTTCAAAGTTAAGTTTTTTTGGTTTATTTTAGGGTAACAGCCTACATGAGGGTGATCCACATGGTGGCAATTCCCCTTTAATAGCATAGGAAGGGATTTGAAAGGGGGGATGCGGAAGGGTAGAGGAAGGTAGCCAAGGGTTAACTAGGGGCCCCCGGGCTATGGTTTAAGGATCCTACCCGGCATTCGCCTAAAAGAAATGCAGGGAAAACCCTAGAAAAACCTGCATCAAGTAGGTCGGGCACTGGGGGTACTTGTCCCACGCCCTTCCCTGGATAGCGCGAGAAGAGTTTGCTGTGGGGACGCAGCTTTCCCTTCTCCGTGCCTCGACCGGTTTACGAGGCAGCTGGCCGATTGTTCCAATAGGAACAGCGGAGAACTCTTACCGTATGCCCCAAGGTCTGCGACCCCCGGAACATGCACCTTGCCTTGGCTTGTGGGAACCTTAGTTCAAAAACGGAGAGGAGGAGGCATCCCCATAGATAGTTCCGTCGTGCCTCTCCTACAAGGTACTGCCTGCGAGAGAACATCCCTCGCAGACAGCTTCTTTTTCCAAGATCTATTATCGTGACTGTTGGCGAATTTACTATGCGTTTAAATTTAATACAAGTCAGGTAAATTGTTTTTAGTTGGTTGTTTTTTGTGTTGTACTTTTAATGTAATATCGTTCGCGAGTTGCCTCGCCTGATTTGGACTGTGTGTTGATCCTCTGAAGGCGAAACAGAGTTGCTAACTGTTTGAGAAACGTCGCTGGTCTCTTTAACGTCGTTTCCTGCTTTACGTCCATATATAGTTTTTTATTTCATTCCTCCCTGTTTTACGACTCTGAATATCATACAATTAAACACCCGGGCAACTCTTATCCTATTGGTTAAAAGTGGGTGGGCACTGAGGGTGGGTGCGGGGGAGGAATGTAGTAAAAGTGTTCCAGTTACCAGACTGGAGGAACGAGGCTGTTTATTGGGAAGAATTGTTTGTGTGGCCGCGCACATCCTCGACGTCCATAAAGCTCAATCGATATTTTCCCTTTCCAGCACGGCTTCGACTTCCTTTTTATTTCGCTCCAGTCGTGTTTCTGGATCTCTTCTTCATCAACACGTACAGCAGTGCTACTTAAAGAGGCGAAGGGGGGGGGGGGGGAATAACCGACGTCTCTTATATTCAACTACTTGTATTTCGCAGTTCGTTGCACCTTCAACCAAACCAACATGTCTGCCTGATGAGGTCCTACAAGAGGACACGAAACGTTATAATTATATATATATATATATATATATATATATATATATATATATATATATTACTGACTAAACGGCATTTTATTGGTTACATTGGAATAAGGTCGGATAACTTGAAACCATATAAAAATTTCCATTACAAAAATTGTCATGTAAAAAATTTAACAACAAAATATAATTAAACGAAAAAATAACCAATAATATTATTTTTTTTCTCATGAGCGGTTTAAAGAACTCAAATAATATAATATATATAATATAACAATGCCCGACCTACCCGATGCAGGTTTTTCTAGGGTTTTTCCTGCATTTCTTTTGGCGAATGCCGGGTAGGATCCTTAAACCATAGCCCGGAGGCCCCCTAGTTAACCCTTGGCTACTTTCCTCCACCCTTCTGCATCCCCCCTTTCAAATCCCTTCCTATGCTATTAAAGGGGAGTTGCCCTAAGTGGATTAGCGTCATGTAGGCTGTTGCCCTAAAAAAAAATAATAACAAAAAAGATTCCCACAACTCCATCTGCGAGGGCTATTCTCTCGCAGGCAGAACCTTGTAGGAGAGATACGAAGGGGCTACATTTGGGGATGCCTTCTCCACTGTCCGGTTTTGAACTAAGGTTCCCACAAGCCGAGGCACCTCGGCCTGTTCTGAGAGGTGTATGTTCCTGGGGGGGTCACAGACCTTGGGCATACGCTAAGAGTTGTCCGCTATTCCCATTGGAACAGTCGGCCAGCTGCCTCCTAAACTGGTCGAGGAAAGGAGAAGGTATGCTGCGTCCCCACAGTAAACCCCTCTCCCACTATCTAGGGAAGGGCGTGGGACAAGTAACCAATGCCCGACCTACATGACGCAGGTTATTCTAGGCTTTTCCCTGCATCACTTTTAGGCGAATTGCCGCGGGGTAGGATCCTTAAACCATAGACCGGGGGCCCCGAGTTAACCCTTGGTAGAGGAAGGTATTCAAGGGTTAACTAGAGGCCCCGGGCTCTATTTTAAGGGTCCTACCCGGCAATTCCCTTAAAAGTGATGTAGGGAAAACTCTAGAAAGACCTGCATCAGGCAGGTAGTGCTTTGGGTACTTGTCCCACGCCCTTCCCCGGATGACGGGAGAGGGGTCAAGTTCCTTTAAATTTGTAACTTACGCAGAATCAACTAAACTGTATGCGACTTTGATATTCCGCAGACAGAGGGCACGCGTCGTCGTCGTCGACTCCTGATTATTGCAACAGTTTTGAGGAACCCAATCTGCTTGAGTGAAAATTGCAACACTTAAAATCTTCTTCTTCTACTGCGACGGCGTCGTCGTTTGTTTGTTTCTCCTTTGAAGTTTACGAGGCACGTGTCTGAAAATTATTTTTTTTCCCCCCACGCGCCTCCCGTTTCCACTCGCCTCGTAAACGTTGATCGTTGAATTTGGATGAGTTCAATCCGTGTGTGATTGGTGAGTTGTTTTTGTTTTTAACGTTGTTGCCTGATGGCTTGAGGTCAGAATTTTTCCTCTGGGTTCTATTTCTGTATTATAGGTGGCGTAACAAGCTTTTTAAGTAGGGGGGGGGAGGGAGGGCGCAATCTTAACTCACAAATCCTTCCACGGGTCGAGGGTTTATCTCCCACAGCACACACACACACACACACACACGTGCCAGCAGCTGGTGTCGCCGTTCGTCAGATGAGAGGTAATTAAGCGTGACGTGCGCGTGAAGGTGCGCGTGCGGAGAATTAGGGAAATCTTGAGGAGAGAAACGCTGGCAGTCGATCAGAAAGGTCGACCTATTTATGACTGTCTCTGGTCAGAGAGAGAGAGAGATAGTGAGTGTGTTTAAAAAAAACCTCTCTGATATTTTCTTCTCTTCGTTGTAGAAAACTTTCATTTTTCTTTAATGAGAAGAACTGTCTTTAATCGTTTAGGGGTGGGGGTACCGGGGGGTGCAGAAGTAGCCACGGGTTTTAACCAGGGTATTGATTTATATTATTCCATTAGTCCTCGTATTAGGAAATGTGACACGATGACAATATAATATAATGGACGCTACAATTATAAACCAGAACACACCGGCCTGCGAGGGCTATTCTCTCGCAGGCAGTACCTTATAGGAGAGACACGAAGGGGCTACCTTTGGGGATGCCTCCTCCTCTCTCCGTTTTTGAACTAAGGTTCCCACAAGCCGAGGCCTGTTCTGAGAGGTGTATGTTCCTGGGGGTCACAGACCTTGGGCATACGGTAAGAGTTGTCCGCTGTTCCCATTGGAATAGTCGGCCAGAGTCCTCCTAAACTGGTCGAGGCACGGAGAAGGGAATGTTGCTGCTTCCCCACAGCAAACTCGTCTCCCGCTATCCATGGAAGGGCGTGGGACAAGTACCCAATGCCCGACCTGCCTGATGCATTTCTTTTAGACGAATGCCTGGTAGGATCCTTAAACCATAGCCTGGGGCCCCTAGTTAACCCTTGGCTACCTTCCTCTACCCTTCCACATCCTCCGTTTCAAATCCCTTTCCTATGTTATAAGAGGGGAGTTGCCACCTTGTGGATTACCCTCATGTAGCCTGGCTACACCCCAAAAAAAATATAAACAATTACAATAATATGAATAATAACAAAAATAATAATTAGAATTATTTGGTCACTTGGCATGGAATGACCCTTCTTTAACTATGCTGAGGGGCTAATTTAATATTTACAGTTCTATTAAAAATATTAAATACTAGCCTTGTAGCTCGGCGTTGCCACGTGTACTTATTTATATAAACCCGAAAAAGTATTTAATTCCATATTAATCTCCAGTCAAGCAGTGATTTAACCTCAACCTAACTGTTCCTAGTTCCCTACACACTTTCCACCCTGATAGCGCATTAATTCAACAGCTGTAAAATATACATTTGAATTTTATTCCATCAGTCGCAACAAACATAACCTCTGAATTTCTTCTTAAATATACTCCTTGACTACTGCAGGATATAATTGTCCCTCAGTCTTCAGACATTACACAAAGAGATTGAAATTCTTAGCAAGATTCACAATGTAAACAAATAGTCGCCATATTGGGAGTCACTAAACATGGCGGCGAAAATTAACTTACATTTTCTCCGCGCAAGGATCGTAAAGTATTTAGTATTGTTTTTTATTATCATCATTCCATGGAGTATCACTGGATGAAATTATACGTTTAATTAAATGAAAAATATTTCTGCTTTATTTCATTACGGGAAGAAGGAACTATTTCCTCTGTTCGTCACGTAGTAACGTCTCTCTGTCTCTGTGTGTGTTTGTTGTGTGACGTCACGGTCTTTTGGTGCGCAGTGATTTAAAACACAATGGCCACATTTTTCAATTATAATTCCTTTCATCTTGATGCTAGGGGTTGCTCACCCCCCCCCCCCACAGCACCGTTTCTCCTGGTTTGAAGAATATGTGTACCAATTTTTGTTGAAATCTGTCCACGTGTTTAAATGTGTATAGAGATTAACATACATATTTTTTTATTATATAGATGAACTAGTGGATAATTTATTATTCGAGAATTAACTATAGTAAAATATAGAACAGAAGAATAAACACAGAACCTCACACACACTGGCAGGAAACACAAACGACTGACAAGTGACGTCACAGAAAACAGAGGTGAAGAGGAATCTGCAAACTTCAGGCCCCTCGTACTTGCTAGAAACAAACAAAAGAGAAGAAAAGACCGAAAGAGAGTAAGCAAGAAATAAGTCGTTTTATTACCAACACATTGATCAGCTTTGCAGTTGTTGTTTATTTTTTTTAAAAAAAATTAATTTAGTATGGGGAACGATCAAGAAACTCCTGTACTGAGGAAAACGCGTCTCCAGGGACTGAAAAAATGACGGAGGAGAAACCCGTAGGGGAAAAAAAACCCGCGGCGTGTCACGTGGGTCGGGCTCTTGGCACTTGTCCCACGTCCGTGTCCGCCGATGACTGCTGTCGGGACGCTGCATTCCGTTCTCCATTAAAGTGGGACTGGGGTGTTTCTCTTGAGTATGTTGTTAGTATCTGTTTCCTCATATCAGAGATAAAAAAAAAGGTGAAGTGGGAGTGTAAAGACCAGGGGAAACGATTTTTGGTTGTGAGCGGACGTGTGATTGTCCTGGAGGCATGAACGTGGACCTGCCCCGTGGTGGCTGATGGTGACGTATTGCCCCCTCTCTTCCCATGCGTGCCTACGTGTGTGTGTGTGTGTGTGTGAAAGTCTCGTGCCCACTTTCCGTCGTGCAGAGCAAACACGTCGACGCGCGCAGCGCCAAGTGGCAAACAGCCCGAACGCTGGACGACCAATTAATTGATTGCGTCGCCCGTGACGTCAGCGCCTCTGATGCGGGAGACGAGGGAATCTGGAATCGTTCGGAACGAAATATCCTCCGGCTACCCAGTAATATCTTTGACTGTCCACTAATATCTTTATTGTAAACCCTGACGTGGCTCCACATTACGACTGAACTCAATTACATTTATAAAATATATTCTTTGGCCTTATTAGTTTGTCAATGTAACAGTAACATTCTTGGATTTATGAAGGAAAGTTACCGTCACCGTTTACGTTTTTTATTGTGTGGTTCCCGATGTGGAGTTATAGTTTTTTAAATAAATTCAGATTCCCAGACAGGAGGGTCCGTGAGGGCTGTTCTCTCGCAGGCAGAACCTTGTAGGAGAGACAGGAAGGGGCTACCTTTTCCTCTCCGTTTTTGAACTAAGGTTCCCACAAGCCGAGGCACCTCGGTCTGTTCTGAGAGGAGTATTTTCCTGGGAGGGTCACAGCCCTTGGGGGCATATTGTAAGAGTTGTTCCCTATTCCCATTGGAATAGTCGGACAGCTGCCTCCTAAACAGGTCGAGGCACGGAGAAGGGAATGCTGCGTCCCCACAGCAAACTCCTCTCCCGCTATCCAGGGAAGGGCGTGAGACAAGTACCCAAATGCCCGACCTACCTGATGCAGGTTTTTATAGGGTTTGTCCTGCACTACTTTTAGGCGAATTGCCGGGTAGGATCCTTAAACTATAGCCCGGGGGCCCCTAGTTAACCCTTGGCTACCTTCCTCTACCCTTCCGCATCCCCCCTTTCAAATCCCTTCCTATGCTATTAAAGGGGAGTTGCCCAAAGTGGATTAGCCTCATGTAGCCTGGTACCCTAAAAAAAAGGAATTAACCTCTACTGACGAAAACCTACAAATATACTAACAGAGGATATTTGAAACCAAAAATGTTTATCCTCCTTTTTGGTGTTAAATGGAGCGTCTTCTGTAATAATCCTCGAACTATGAGGACAGTATCGTCTTGATGTTAAATTACGGGTTCCTGTTGAATAAAGGTTAGGAAATGCCATAACGGCCTGTTCTGAGAGGTGTGTGTTCCTGGGGTCGCAGACCTTGGGCATACGGCAAGAGTTGTTCGCTGCTCCCATTGGAATAGTCGGCAAGCTGCCTCCTAAACTGGTCGAGGCGCATGGAGAAGGGAATGCTGCTGCGTCCCCACAGCAAACTCCTCTCCCGCTATCCAGGGAAGGGCGTGGGACAAGTAGCCCAATGCCCGACCTACCTCAAGCACGTTTTTCCCTGCATTTCTTTAGGCGAATGCCAGGTAGGATCCTTAAAATATAGCCCGGGGGCCCCTAGTTAACCCTTGGCAACCTTCCTCTACCCTTCCGCATCCCCCCTTTCCTATGCTATAAGAGGGGAGTTGCTGGTTTTTGAGCTCAACAATATTCTTCTGTGAAAGAATTTACGTCCAATTGAAAATTAATGAATAAGAAATAGAAGCGAAATACAGGAGAAAAAAAAACGGTAAAATAAATAACACACAACAACGTTTCTGGGATCCTTGTTCCCCTTTCCTCAGGTGTGAAGAAGAACCTAGGGCGACATATTCAAAGAATATAGAATATCTAATCATTTACAGATCCACTAACACCCTCTTTCCTACTTGATTAAAAACCCTAAAGGACCCCACTCGATACCTACAGCAAAAAAACTTGCGTAAGTTTAGAAAATCTCTAGTAAAAAAATAGAAAAAGTTGAATTCCTGCTACATAGGGCGAACAAAACGTTCCCCTTTAATACCCCGCCAGTATCAAGGAAGATGTGTGTCTAATATCAAAGACAACCTGTTAGTCTCAAAAACACGTCAACATCAATTCTAAAACAAACATTTGATTGTGCATAATTGCTAAGATTTTAGACACAATTCCAGAGATTCTGCATCACAGCTGTTAAGGTACAGACAGTGACACACTGTGGAACCTCAACAATCGCTATGATCCCTTACTTGCTTGTCACGCTAAGGTTACAGCTTTACCACAGTATTCTTCTATCATAAAGGTTGTAAGGAATAATAAAGAGGGAAACAGTGTAATGAATAACTAAGGACTACAGGCGATGTCAGTAAAAATTTAATAGTTAATTAAAGCAATTTTCGTACTTCTTCAGGTAATCAGGTAAAATAAATTTGATAAATTAGAATTGAAGGCGTCGTATAAATGTTAGATTGTGAGGCCTGCATGACGGAGTAGTGCCTTGCCTTGCTTGGGACACAAGACGTCGGGGCCGAGGTCGCAGGCAGGCAGGCGAGTGTTAAGGACCTCCTTGTGAGATCTGCACGTGGTCGCCAGCTGTCCCGAGTGTTGTTTATGCGACGTCCGTAAATTCCTGAAAGAGGGTTCTCAAGGGGGGGGGGGGTTGGAGGCGGGGGAGGGAATCGCTTTCGAGATTGCTCGTCGCCATTGCTATTCAGATATTGTTCGTGTGAGTGTGTGGGTGAGTGAGACAAGTGCCAATATGGGCGACGTTCCCCCCCCCCACCCTCTTCCCTTTTCCGATCCGTTTTACAGCTTGATAGAGGGGGGCGGACGGGACGTCGATGGTCGGGAATTAAACCCCTCCGGAGGCAAGTTTTTACGATATTGCTAATGCTGGTGTGGGGAGCAGCAGGACCGAACAGAGAAAAAAAGATATGCGGAGGAGGAGCGGGAATGGAAAGTGGCTGAAACAGCCGCAAAGTGTGGGGGGTGCGGGGGGGGGGGGGCGAACTTGCAAGACTGTTTCCAGCGTACCCTTGCTTCGTTAACAAGAATAAAATAGCCGATAAAAGTAAAACGACGCCATCAATAAAATTCTCATTTTCCGAACAACCCTCCCCCCCCCCTTTTTTTTGCAATCCTATTAAGTCTTCCACGTCTGGATCTTCCCTGTTTAATTGAGTAAGTCGTCCGCGTACGGTCTGCGAAAATCTTAACGGATTTTTTTTTTCTTTGATAAATAAAGAAACGATGCGGCCAACGTAACACACAAAAAAAAATTGAGTAATTAATTAAACCAATAAAACAATAAATAAATAAAACATCAGCACATTTTCGTCCATAATTTTGTGGAATTTTCCTGGTAAACGGACAAGGAGCAGTTTTCATTGTATTAATTGATTTAATGTATTAATTGAATTTAATGTATTCATTCATTGATTTAGAAGTTTATATATTAGTAAAAAAAAAGTATATTATCTCTGGAGACTTTGGTCAAGGAGGTTTTCGGTAAAAAAAGAGCTATATGGGATTCGAATATATTTAATTTATTTGAATATTTAAAAAATATATACGCCTATAAAGTACAGTATATATAGTATATATATATATATATATATATATATATATATATATAAACCAAATAATGACATACAAAAGGTAAAAAATTTACGATATCCATGTTGCTTCCGTCATGTGGATTTATTCAGCGTGTCGTGGTTACGGCTCTTTTGAATCACCTGACGAGAACAACAAGGATTTCCGGATGCTTTGTGTGGCATTTGTTTTAATACTTATTTTTAAAGTCTGTTATTTTTTATTTTTATATATATATATATATATATATATATATATATATATATATATATTGTAATGATTCGACTTTATTACCATATATAAAAAAACTTTATTACATAAAAATATATTAAAAAAAATTGATTGGGCATCCAGCAGCTACACACACACAGTCTGCAAAAATTTAACAATAATTATCTCCGGCTTGGTTAATGAAATCCTCCTCCTCTACAAGGTAATGTGGGCGGCTATTCATGAACAGAGCTTAGTTCCGTACTGTGTCTGAAGGCACTTTACATTAATGGTGGTGACCCTTACTTTATCTCGTAGAATCAGCAGCGGATCACTGGTCTTGTAGCAAGTAGCCCACCGTCTTCCACTTCGGCCTCCACGCGATGGACGTCTCACACTCCAAAAACTTTTGTTCGTTACAGCTCGCCAAATTCTGCCCTCTCTCGCCTCTTCACTTTCTCTCCGCCGGTCAGGCTCCCGGGTGCGGAGTATATACCCTTACTCCGCCCACCCCCTTAAACAATGCACAAAAAAATGAACGCGTACCCTCGGCTTCTTGGGACCTCTCCGGCCCACGTCCACTTTTAATTTATTGACTCTCAAATAAATAAAGCAAATAATGAAAGACAAAAGGGAAAAAATTCCCGGCATCCATGTTGCTTCCGTCATGTGGCATTGTTTGCAGCGTGTCCTCGTTACGGCTCTTGCGGCTTCTTTTGAATCACCTGACGAGAGCAACAAGGATTTACAGACACTTTGTCAGGTATTTGTTTTAGTACTTATTTTTTAAAGTCTGTTATTTTGTTTTTATATTTTAATTACAATTAAAAAATGCAAAATACCGTAATAAAATTTTGTTAAATCTGCTGCATAAAATACGAGGATCGTATTTTGTTTCCGGTTCCAGTACCAATTTTTTGGGGGAGGGGGGGGATGGGGAGGGTTGGAGGAATCTACCCCGGGGCTTTTACCAAGTCGTTCAGTCGAATGTGATATTATGGAGTCTGTTGTAACATATCGCGGCTAATTGCCTCACTGATCTCTCTCTCTCCCCCTCCCCCGCCCCAAATAAAAATCAAGAACATGATTGACGGCAAGGGGAATACGCCCAGGGGTTGGTGGATTCCGCACCCAATAAAATCATTGATGGGATTCTGATAGATTATATTTATTTATTTCCGGGGACAAGGTAGTGGAATATTTTTTAATACACAATTGGGGAAAATTTAAGAAGGAAAATTTTTGGAAAGGGGTGAAAATAAGATGATGTGAAGGGGATGGAAATTGCATAAACAGCGTTTGGAATGTTGAAGGAAACCTGTTGTTGCGTTTTTATGCTGAGGTTAAGGCGAGGCTTTGATGACGCTCAGGGGATGATGGGGGTAGTTCCCTCACCCAATAAAATCAATGATAGGGATTGTGATAGTTTATTATTTTTTATTTCCGGGGACACGGTAGTGGAATATTTTATTTAAGAGACAATTGAGGAATTTAAGGATGAAAAATTGTGGAAAGGGGGGAAAATAAGAAGTGAAGGAGATTGAAACTGCATAAACAGCTTTTGGAATGTTGAAGGATCCCTGTTGTTGTTTTTTATGCTGAGGTTAAGGCGAGGCTTTGATGTCGCCAAGGGGAATACGCTCAGGGGATGATGGGGCTGGTTCCCTCACCATATAAAATCGATTATGGGATTGGGATGGGTTATTATTTTTTATTTCCGGGGACACGGTAGTGGAATATTTTTGTAAAGAGGCAATTGGGGAAAATTTAAGAATGAAAATTTGTAGAAAGGGGTGAAATTAAGCAATTAAGGGGATGGAAATTCCAGAACCAGCGTTTGGAATGTTGAAGGAACCGTAATGTTTTTTTTATGCTGAGGTTAAGGCGAGGTTTTGATGACGTCAATGGGAATACGCTCAGGGGATGATGGGGGTGGTTCCCTCATCCAATAAAATCAATGATGGGGATTCTGACAGATTATATTTATTTATTTCCGGGGACAAGGTAGTGGAATATATTTTTAAAGAGACAATTGGGGAAATTTGAAACTGAAAAATTGTGGCAAGGGGTGAAAATAAGAAGTGAAGGGGATGGAAATTGCAGAAACAGCGTTTGAAATGTTGAAGGATCCCTGTTGTTGTTTTTTATATGCTGAGGTTAAGACGAGGCTTTGATAACGCTCAGGGGATGATGGGGGTAGTTCCCTCACCCAATAAAATCAATGATGGGATTGTGATAGATTATTATTTTTTATTTCCGGGGACACGGTAGTGGAATATCTTTTTAAGAGAAAATTGTGGAATTTAAGGATGAAAAATTGCGGAAAGGGGGGAAAATAAGAAGTGAAGGGGATGGAAATTGCTGAAACAGCGTTTCGAATGTTGAAGGATCCCTGTTGTTGTTTTTTATGCTGAGGTTAAGGCGAGGCTTTGATGTCGCCAAGGGGAATACGCTCAGGGGATGATGGGGCTGGTTCCCTCACCCAATAAAATCAATGATGGAGTTGTGACAGATTATATTTATTTATTTCCGGGGACAAGGTAGTGGAATATATTTTTAAAGAGACAATTGGGGAAATTTGAGACTGAAAAATTGTGGCAAGGGGTGAAAATAAGAAGTGAAGGGGATGGAAATTGCAGAAACAGCGTTTGAAATGTTGAAGGATCCCTGTTTTTTTATTTCTTATGCTCAGGTTAAGGCGTGGCTTTGATGACGCTCAGGGGATGATGGGGGTGGTTCCCTCACCAAATAAAATCAATGATGGGATGGTGATAGATTTTTTTATTTTATTTTCGGGGACAAAGTAGTGGAATTTTTTTTAAAAGAGACCATTTGGGATGTTTAAGATGAAAATTTGTGGAAAGGGGTGAAAATAAGAAATGAAGGGGATGGAAATCGCAGAAACAGAGTTTGGAATGCTGAAGGATCCCTGTTTTTTTTTTTTATGCTGAGGTTAAGGCGAGGCTTCGAGGGCGGAAAAATACCACACTTCAGTCTAACCAGAGAGAGAATTTACACACCCATAATTCATTGCGTTATTCTTGTAGTAAATAAACGAAGTTTTTTTTTCTTTGGTTGTTTAATCATTTTTTTGAGGGGGGGAGGCTTTGGTGCCTTAACGCGTCTTTTCCGACTATACAAAAAATATATGATTTAGTAAGCTGAACCACCCCTCAGAGTTTGTCCCGTGACCGTAGAATCACCCTGTATGTATATATGTAGAAAAATATATACCAATTAAAAAGTTTTGTCGAATTCCGAAATTTTTAGTGGTCATTTTAATGAATCCCTTGTCCCCCATGTTTCGAAACTCACTCAAGTGCCTTCAAAAAAGTGACCCACTCGAAAACTCTTCACCGCGAAACGTTTGAGTTATCTCCCTTTGGCCCCCCGTTAGTGCGGTACTTGAAGGCGGTTGCTCAAGTGTCGCCCAGTTGAATTTCTCCCTTCCTCCCCCCCCCCTCCATCCCTGCGTGGATGTGTAAGGGTAAATTGTTGTTTCAAGAGTTTCGCTGCTCCTCTCCTCTCAGTTGTGCGAAGTCGTCGACGGTCTATGAATAGCTCGTTAGTTGCCCTCGTCGTGCGTGGTATCAACTTATGGAAGAATGCGCCGTGGTGAACTACGCCACTTTAAGAGTCGCAGCGGGAAATCAGGAGACGCTTCAACCCCCTTGAAATTACCCCCATCCCCCGTCGTCGTCTTCAAATACGTCCTCATCAGCCTCGGAAGACAAAACTGTTTCATTTGCCTTTTGTCCTTAATTTTTCCCCCCTACTGAGTTAACCTCCTTGTTTCTTACGCTGACAGGATACTGTCAGAATTGGAAAATAGGAAGGATTAACTAATGGGGGGGGGGGTCCCTAGCGCTGTAGTTTAAGGACCCGGCCCGGCCTTCAGGAGGACAAACCTGTATCAGGCAGGCCGGGCTCTTGGTACTTGTCCCACGTCATTCCGATTACTGGAGTACCTGACGTTCATATCAGCGCTATTGAATCTCAAAGCCTTCGCAACATTGAAGACAAAATACAGATATATATATATATATATATATATTGTAATAAACACAAATTTATTTCATAATTAAATTTAAAATAAAATAAGCCCCACACAAAATGTTATAATCAAAATTATTTAATCAGATTTTAAAGGTGAAGATAAGCCTTTTTGTTATAAACAAATTAAAAGTTAATTTGATATATTTGTAAATAATTTTTGAATTTTACATTTTGTGCTACAACGTTGGGGGTTTATTTTTATTTTAAATTGAATAATTGAAAAAATATTGTGGTTATTAAATTTTGGCGCCCAACGTGGGGGTAATTTTAATTTAAATATAAATAATGTGATTATTCAATAAATAGTTCTCAGGATTACACATGGGTTTTGCATATTTAAATTTACACGCAACGTTTCGACGTTTGAAAGTACTGTCGTCATCTCTTCGGCTACAAGATGACGACAGTGCTTTCAGTCGTTGAAACGTTGCGTGTAAATTTAAATATGCAAAACCCGTGTGTAATCCTGAGAACTATTTAATGACTAATTTCACCGGGAAAGACTTCAATCTTTGATAATGTGATTATTACAATATATATATATATATATATATATATATAAATTACTCAGTCTATTCTTCTTTTCCTAAGAGCAGCCTAGTCGTCTTAGATATTCTATAAGAGTCTCCTATGAAAATAATCTAAGAATACGGGAGGACCGGGGGGGGTGGAGGGGGGTTGTTGTTGTAGTAAAATAATGTTTGATGATCACGACAGAGGAAGAATGGATATTGAAATTTTGGAAATAAATAATAAAAAAAAGTTTTGTGTTTAAAAGAATAATAATTACATAAATAAATTTTCAAATACCTTTGCTCCATTTCGTGTCGTTGTCAAAACAGGCTTTTCATTTTACACTTGAACCCCCTCCCCCCAAAAAACTATATATATATATTTACGTCAAGATTGGATTCTGCTCCAGGCCGTCGAACCGAATTTTTAAATATCTATTAATAAAACAGTGAAACAGTTTCAGTGTTTAAAATATTCACGAAAATGGGGGGCAAGGGATGGGGGAGGGTTTCTTTTACTCCCTTAATTTAAATTCTGTGTCTCTTTCATTTGTTATCAATGAACGAGGGGTTGTGTAAAATAAAAGGGATTTGTTGAGGCCACGTGCGTATGAAAAAAAATGGGTGATGACGTTTCTCCCAGACGTGGGAACGAGATATACAAAGCTACACAGAAAAAGTCTCGCGAAGAGGATTTTTTTATTATTATTCATCCGAGACATTGTTGAGGTGTTACCGTTGATTTATTTTACAATTTTTGTTGAATTACAATTCATAACGACTTAATACGTTAATAAATAATTTTTTTTCTTTATTCTTGTAATGAAAAAAACAATACCAAATCCATCTAAAGGTTGTTGGAGAACTACATTTAAAAAAAAATTATATGAATGAATAGTTGCACGTAGAGAAACCGCGGGGGTGGGGGTTGAGGGGTGGGTGGCAGAAGGGTTTACGTCTCATATACCTGGAATCCGGGGGGGGGGGGGAAACGGACTATGCGACGTGGGGGCGGACATCGGAAGCGGAGGAAGCTGCATCCAATTTTCCTCAAGAGCGTAGGAAAATAACACCCCCCCCCGCGTAATTATTCATTCATCTATTTTTCTTTTATAAATGTAATTAAATTACATATATATATATATATATTTAGTTGTTCTCCAACCGTGATTACTCTTTTTTTTTAAAAAAAAATACCTGAGATGGATTTAGAATTTTTTTTTATTACAAAACTAAAGAAAAATAATTATTTATTAAGGTATTAAGTCGTTATGAATTGTAATTTTTTAAATAATTTGCAACAGGGTGGAGGATGGACGCTGCTACAGAGGTAAGGCTAAGGACGTGGGGAGGGGGGTCAATAAATCAAGCAACTTTTTTTTAAAAAAAATAAACCTTTATTACCGTTGTACAGGAGAAGATTCATCGGTAAAATAATTTTAACTGTTAAACTTACTTAATTGTGAAATTTCGTACATGCTAAATGTAAAGTTACTTATCGTTTTTTTTAAAAAAAAAACCGACACAAGAAGACACGTTGTTTGGCTCAAGGGTAGCGAGAGCGCGAATCGGGCGTCGTTTTGTAATGGTTTCTTTTTTCTTTCTTTTTTTCCATTCATTCATTCATTCATTCTTCTCCATTTCCCCTTCCCCCTCCCACCCTCCCCACCCCCTGCCACTCCCTGAACAATCGTTGCGGCCGAAATGTGACTTCATTGTTCGCCAGTACGCAAATCCGCGGGAACTAGAGAGAAAGGGGAGAGAGAGAAAGAGAGGGAGAGGGGAAAAACCAGCCCAACGACAGCTGCGAAAAATAGAGAGAGAGAAAGAGAGAGGAGAAAGTAGTGGAGAGAGAGAGAGAGAGAGAGAGAGAATGTGGGAGAGAATATGAAAAAAAAATCAACCCCATCTCTACCAGCACAGTCGATATCTGGCCGCAGCTATGGAAGACAGACAATGCCACTGTGCTGCTGCTGCTGCTACGAGCTGGGGCGGGGGTGGTGGGGTGTGGGGGGCGGGGAATGGAACCCAGACAGTTGATTGACAGACAAAACTAGCAAATGTCAACTTCAAGAAGAAGAAAAAAAAAGAGGAAGCCAGACGCATGCTTAAAATTCTTGCATGCAAAGTCACGCTGCACACATGCAGGTGGGGGGGGGGGCTGTATGTAAAAATAAATTGGGGTTGACGAACTTTTCTTTAAATAGAATACGGTTATCCTCCAGTGTGTGTGTGTGTGTGTGGGTTTGAGGTGTAGCCAGGCTATGTATAGGGTAATCTACGTAGTGGCAACTCCTCTCTTATAGGATAGGAAAGTGAGTGAAAGGGGGGATGCGGAAGGGTAGAGGAAGGCAACAAAGGGTTAACTATCAACACAAAAGAAGAGAACGATATCTGACTGTATCTTTTAATTCGGTTGACACATGTTGATACCATGAAATTTCAACTTACGATTACTCAGGAAGATTTGGCTCGTTCATACACACACACTTTATATACTGGACGTTTACACACTGACTCTAACACACACTGTTGGTTTGATGAAAGCTGGTTCTCTGTTCGTGAAGGACATTCCACTTGCTCGTGGTGAAAACTACTCGACGCTGGATGCAGTGTCCTGGTCTCCTACCATCGAAGACAATGGTCTAATCTGAGAATAGACTAGATTAGACTTCAGCGTACAAAATGTTTATCAATGAATATTTTGCTATTTCTCTCGCAGGCTGCAACTTATAAAACATTCTCCTCCCTTAAACGATGTCTGTCTTAGTCATTCTTCGGTGGTCGCAGAATAACTAACTAGCAAGTCCTCCAGTCTCAGTGCTCGCCGTACGACTCACTAACTCTAACTAAATCAACTCCTCCAGTCTCGGTGATCACAGTTTATTCCATTATTCCGAGATTAATATTATGCAGGTTCAGTTCCTTAGTTAGCAAATAGCTAACTACTCTGTCTTGTCCAAAAGCCGACAATCGAGACAGGACCCTCAATTACTTTGAACTTGTCTTCTCACCCCCCCCCCCCCTACACGCACGTGAACGGTTCTAAATACTCCAGACCGCCCAAGACCTAAATAAACACGTTACAAAAATTTCAGTCCAAACCATTAATCAGAAACAATGCCTGTTCCGAATTCTCAAGACCAGTCCTAAATAAACACATTACAAGCTTCCTCCGACAGCCCAGGCCATTAATCAGAAACAATGCCTCAATTACGAAGCATTACAATATATATATATATATATATATATATATATATATATATATATATATATATATTCGGTTCACTTAGTGACAATTTTCTTCTCTCAACCAAAGAGGACAATCCAGCAGCAATAATTGACTCCGTTCCAGTCTCACCCTAGAACATTGTATTTAGTATTGGTAGTTCTGAAATTAAATTATGGAGACCGTCGAGGCTGTATTACAAATTTATTTTGTGATCCTGACTGCATCTTTCAAGAGTACTTGACCTGTTCCAGTTATATTGAGGTTATTATAGGGTTGGTTGGTGGTGGTGGTGGTGGGGGGGGAATTTTCCCTCTTGCTTGCGTCCCGCGTCACCAACGACCGACGTCGTCGTCGTGAATTAGTCACGGAATCTGTGTTCAATTACGTTAGATTACATCGACCGTTCGTGACTGAGAACACGGGCCCGGGACGCCACTACTAATTCAGAAAGAAGAGAGTCAGGCGATTAAAATAATTCATTCAGGCTGAGCACGAAGAGGGGAGGGGAGGGGTGGAGTGGGGGGGGAAATGGAGCACTTCTGCCCCTCCCTCTTGCTATGCGTGTGGCGAGGCTGCAAGGCGCACTTTAGGCGCCTGCTGACTCAAAATTACGAATTTACTTTTTTAACTGAAAAAGGGCTGATGACGTCATTCCAAATTAGCAACCATCATGCGCTGTTCCTTCCTGGCTGGAGTCAGGGGGGAAACAAAACAAAAATTCGTTTTCCCCCACTGCAAAAGTTCCCGTAATTCTTAACTTAAAAATAGTTTCAGACATTTTGATGATAGCTGAATTCTATCAAGGAATATATATGTATCAACACAAAGTAACGAATCAGGACTAGCACGTAATGCCCTTTTCGTTTGTCCGGTATAACAAGCAGAAAATTTTTAACCTACGTTACGATATTTTCTATCTAAATTATTGATGTATTGCAGTAATTTTTAGATACTAAATTTATGTATTATTACTCCAGATGGACATTTTCACGGTGGCTTTTATTTTTTAAAAAAATAATGTCATTTTTTTTAGGGTTAGAGGCTACATGAGGGTAATCCACATGGTGGCAACACCCGTTTAATAGCATAGGAAAGGTATCTGAAAGGGGGGATGCCGAAGGGTAGAGGAAGGTAGCCAAGGGTTAACTAGAGCCCCCCGGACTATATTTTAAGGATCCTACCCGGCATTCGCCTAAAAGTAATGCAGGGAAAACCCTAGAAAAACCTCCATCAGGTAGGTCGGGCATTGGGTACTTGTCCCACGCTCTTCCCTGGATGGCGGGAGAGGAGTTTGCTGTGGGAACGCAGCATTCCCTTCTCCGTGCCTCGGCCAGTTTAGGAGGCAGCTGGCCAACTGTTCCAATGGAAACAGCGGACAACTCTTACCGTATTCGCAAGGTCTGTGACCCCGGAACATACACCTCTCAGAACAGGCCGAGTCGCCTCGGCTTCTGGGAACCTTAGTTCAGAAACGGAGAGAGGAGGAGGCATCCCCAAAGGTAGACCCTTCGTGTATCTCCTACAAGGTTCTGCCTGCGAGAGAATAGCCCTCTCAAACCCCCCCTGGAACTGAAACGATAAGAGTTTTTTTTAGGGCAACAGGCTACATGAGGGTGATCCACATTGGGCAACTCCCCTTTAATAGCATAGGAAGGGATTGAAAGGGGGGATGCGGAAGGGTAGAGGAAGGTAGCCAAGGGTTACTAGGGCCCCCGGGCTATGGTTTAAGGATCCTACCCGGCATTCGCCTAAAGAAATGCAGGGAAAACCCTAGAAAAACCTGCATCGGGTAGGTCGGGCATTGGGTACTTGTCCCACGCCCTTCCGATAGCGGGAGAGGAGTTTGCTGTGGGGACGCAGCATTCCCTTCTCCGTGCCTCGACCAGTTTAGGAGGCAGCCAACTGAAAGAGAAATGGAAAGGACATGTACAAAGGATTCCCAAACAAATAATGGAATGTAACCCAATAGGAAGAAGGAATGTGCGAAGACCGTGGAAGAGATGCTGACACCGGAACAGGCGTAATCCTGGATTGACAGAAGAAGAAGAAGATATATAGCGGCACTAAAATGTAAATGTACAGACCGGTTTCGCTCTTTTCCCTCGTGAGGGTGTATAAAATCTAACGAGGGAGCTAGATTTTTATTTGAGGGGGATGGTCGCCGTGGAGCACTTGGGGCACAAAGTTGAGGAGCCTGAGGTATCGTAAGGACCAACATGCCTTTTGCAGTTTCTCTGGTCGTGTTTCGCAGCAACCTGGGGGGGGGGGGTCCAGATAAGCCTTGCTCGACTTAAAGTCCCCGAGGCCCTCGCCCTCTACCCCCAATCCTCCCCCTCCCCTTTCTCATTCAATTTGTCGTCGCCGCCGCCACGAGGGACGCCGAAGTTAACCTTCCTCCAGACGGGGAATTCGCGGGTCGCCACCACGGCAAGGTGGTACGATTTTTGATTTCTCTTTCCTTCCTCTCTCTCTCTCTCTCTCTCTCTCTCTCTCTCTATATATATATATATATATATATATAAATTTACAACCTTTCTGGGATCCTTGTCCTGCCTTTACCTCATGGTGCGCGAAGAAGAGCCTAGAGCGACACAACTGCACTCGTCAGTTGTCACAACTATTAAGAAAAAGGGGGTGAATAAATGATTTATTAATTCAAAAACAGACGTAAAATAAAAAATTATAATTTTTGTAATTGCCACAAATTTTTTTTTCCAAGTGAATAAAGCAGTTGTGTCGCTCTAGGCTCTTCTTAGCACCCAGAAACGTTGTTTGGTATTTATATCATGACGTATCTTCCTTATTATTAATTTTCAAACAACTCGTAAAATTTTTCTCATTTTAATCTAATACTTACTTTATTAAAGAAAAAAAAATTATAAACAGCACAGTGTTTGTTATACGGGACAAACGATACGGACACTAAAATTCTCGCACTGAAGGGGAAGGGGGAAATATATATTTTTCTGACTTTTTTTATCTATTTGTTTAATTAACCCTTAGCCCGGAAGTTACAGTGGGGAATTAAAGTGAACAATCGTCAACGGGATGAAAAAAAACTCAACTGTTTGAAGAAAGCAATATTTACTAATTATGTCCCCATCATATGTAAATTTAAGAAATAAAGGTAATGTCATGATGTTCAGTAAAATAGTTTAAAACCGATAAATAGTACAGGATTGCTTTTTTAGGGTTGTTTGATCAAGAAGAAAATTATAATTAATCAATATGTGTGTAAAGGAATAACATTGACAAGGGGAGTTACTTTTTTTTTTTTTTAAAAAAAGCATTGATACTGACAGTCCAATGTTCGGTTACGAGATCTATATAGCTGCTGATTTGCACTTATCTCGCTAAATACTTTCTCCAGTGGTTCTGATGTCATGCAGTCTTTAACGCCAGGGTCAATGCCACGTGCTGGAAAAAAAATATTCCTCCCGATAGTAAAAATAGACCTTTGTGGCCACTCCAGCAGCGATTCCGTTCCAGCGAAGACATCCAATTGAATGCTGGAGTAATCGCGTCGGTGCGTTGCGTTGCTACAGGCAGAAGAGCGACGTCTTCATTTCCCGAGGAGTCGTCGTCGTCGTCGTCAAGTGATTTATGATGCTGCGGGAGCAGAGCAACTGCGACGCCGCGTCGTGTGTGTTTATCAAACAACATTCGGCCTTCAGCCACGAATACCTTCAGGATAACGTTGGAAGAAGAAAACATACAGATATAAATGGCTACGGGGAAAAGATACGGATTTATTGATTCCAATTTTGTCCTCTGGTGCGGCAAAGTAGGACAAGTAAAACCACCCTTACACACATGCATACGGCAATGAGAAGAAAAAGAAGACCAAACACACTCACAGACAAAGCGGATAAACCTTAAAGAAAACGTCGAAACGGTCCCGTCAGTTCTTAGACCATGTGTTAGTTGTCACGAGCAGTTACGGAAGATTCTATGTGAAGTAGTTTTATTCTGTTTACTCGATCAAGTATTTGTCAAGCACGGCGTGATTTTTTTTTTGAAAGCAAATAACCGCGAAAATCATTGACTGTAGTCTCTGCTGCACGGCCCAATATCGCTCTCTTTTAATCTGGAATTTGAAATTTGTTGACAACGGTGAGGTGACATTATTATTATTGAGATGTTTCGGGTATTCCGTTGCATTGGAGGAGATAAGTGAGCAGAGGAAAGGTGAGGAAAAAAGGCAAAGAAAACAAGAAAAACAGAAAGAAAGTGGCAGGTTAAAGGGATAAAGTGAAAGATCGTCTAGAGGTTCAGGAAAAAAGAATATGTAGAGATTCACTCCAAGCGAAGAAAAACAAGAAAAAAACAGAACGAAAGAGAGAGGCAGTGTGCAGGAAACTAGTAAGGTGAGCAAAAAACCGTGAAAAAAAAGGCCGAGAAAATAAAAACAGAAAGAAGGAGGAGGCAGTGTGAAAGAAACAAGGAAAAGTGAAATACGGCGAAGAAGAGCAAAAGATAAAAGCAAAAGAAAAAAAGAAGAACAGAAATAAAGAGGCAGTGTGCAAGAAAGTAGTAAGATGAGCAAGAAAACAGTGGCAAAAAAATGCCGAGAAAAGAAAAAAACAGAAAGAAAGAGGCAATGTGCAAGAATCAAGGAAAAGTGAAATACTGCGAAGAAGAGCAAAAGATAAAAGCAAAGAAAAACAGAAAGAATGTGGCAGGTTAAAGAGATAAAGTGAAAGATCGTCTAGAGGATCAGAAAAAATATATGTAGAGATTCACTCCAAGCGAAGAAAGCAAGAAAAAAACAGAAAGAAAGGCAGTATGCAAGAAACTAGTAAGGTGAGCAAGAAAACAGTGAAAAAAAGGCTGAGAAAAAAAAACAGAAAGAAAGAGGCAGTGTGCAAGAAACAAGGAAAAGTGAAATACGGCGAAGAAGAGCAAAATATAAAAGAAAAGAAAACAATAAGAACAGAAAGAAAAAAGCAGGCCAAAGAAATTACGAAACAGATCGTGTAGAAGATCAGGAAAAAGATGTAAATTTATACTACAAACGAGAAAACAAGTAAAATAGAACATATATACGAGTATATATATACGAAACGTTGGAGTTTCTACATGTTTCTCTGAACTTCATGACGATTTTTCACGTCATATATTTCACCTGCCCCTCTCTCTTTCTGTTTTTCTTGTTTCCCTAGTTTTCTTCGCTTGGAGTATATCTCTACATTTTTTCTGATTTTCTAGACGATCTTTCTCATCATTCCTTTGACCGGACTCTTTCTTTCTTTCTGTGTTTCTTGTTTTCTTTGGCTTTACTTTGCCTTGTTTTTCACTACTTCTTGCTAAGCTTAGTTGTTTGTTGCACACTGCCTCTCTTTCTGTTTTTTATTTCCTTTTTTCTTTTCTATCCCTTGTTTTTCACTATTTCTTGCTCCCCTTACTTGTTTCTTGTACACTGGCTCCCTCTTTATGTTTTTCTTGTTTCCCTTGCTTGGAGTAAATTTCTACATATTTTCTTCTGATCTTCTAGACGACGTTTCTCGTTACCTTTTTGACCTGTCTCTTTCTTTCTTTTTTTCCCTTTGTTTTCTTCGCTTGGAGTATATCTCTACATTTTTTCTGATTTTCTAGACGATCTTTCTCGTCATTTCTTTGATCAGCTTCTTTCTTTCTGTTTTTCTTGTTTTTTTTCCTTTTCCTTTTCTTTTCTTTGCCTTGTTTTTCCATAATTCTTGCTCAGCTTAGTTGTTTCTTGCACACTGCCTCTCTCTTTCTGTTTTTATTGTTTTCTTTGCTTGGAGTAAATCTCTACATCTTTTATTCTGATCTTCTAGGCGAAGTTTCTAGTCACCTCTTTGACTTGCCTCTTTCTTTCTTTTTGTTTTACTTGTTTCCTTTGTTTTCTTCGCTTGGAGTATATCTCTACATCCTTTATTTCTGATATTCTGGACGATCTTTCTCGTCATATCTTTGACCTGCCTGTATCTTTCATTTTTGTCTTTTATTTTTATTTTCTTTCCCTTGTTTTTCACTATTTCTTGGTCACCTTACTTGTTTCGTGCACACTGTCTCTCTCTTTCTATTTTTCTAGTTTTCTTTGCTTGGAGTAAATTTCTACATTTTTTTTCTGATCTTCTAGACGATGTCTCTTGTCACCTCTTTGACTTGCCTCTCTTTTTCTGTTTTACTTGTTTTCTTTGCTTTTCTTTGGCTTTTTTCGCTATTTGTTGCTCACTTATCTACTCCAAGACTTTGGACTAATCGAACAAGGTAAATAATAAAATGTAAGCAAGGCGCAAGTCAATCAGAATGAGAAAAAATATATTCAGAATTGAGGTAATATAGACATTTGGTGGTTCTTGTTCCTCGGTTTTTGAAGGGGGGGATTTATCTAAAAACCGCCCCACGTCCACTTCAGTCTGAGAGCTTGGTCGTACTTAACCGGCCCGGCTGTTGGTTGCCGCTTCCAACGTCCACGCCACGTGAGGTAACGGACCCAGCCTCAAGCCTTCAGCTATTCCAACAGCGTCGTCCATTTGTCAGCGTGTGGGACATGTGTGTGTGTGTGTGTGTGTGTGTGTGTGCTGCTTCACTCGCTGACTCGTGTGCGGACTGTCTCCTTCCTTTGTCATCTTTAAGAGGCTCAGGATTAGTCTCAACATCTTCAGGTCTGCTGTATAATTCATTTTTGAAAAATCTCCTCCACGTGTGCCCCCGCAGGATTACTGGACGATTAGACGCTGATGTACGTTCCTCGATGGTATATATATATATATATATATATATATATATATATATATTACGGAATGTTTATTTCATTGTAAAAAATCTGCAATTTTTCTTCGTAGTTTATGATTTAGTATAGATGGAAACCTTTTTTTAAGGGCAACAGGCTACATGAGGGTAATCCACATGGTGGCAACTCCCCTTTAATATCATAGGAAGGGATTTGAAAGGGGGGATGTGGAAGGGAAGAGGAAGGTAGCCAAGGGTTAACTAGGGGACCCCGGGCTATGGTTTAAGGATCCTACCCGGCATTCGCCTAAAGAAATGCAGGGGAAACCCCTAGAAAAACCTGCATCAGGTAGGTCGGGCATTGGGTACTTGTCCCACGCCCTTCCCTGGACGGCGGGAGAGGAGTTTTCTGTGGGGACGCAGCTTTCCCCTTCTCCGTGCCTTGACCAGTTTAGGAGGCAGCTGGCCGAGTATTCCAATGGGAACAGCGGACAACTCTTACCGTATTCCCAAGGTCTGTGACACCGGGACATACACCTCTCAAAACAGGCCGAGGTGCCTCGGCATGTGGGAACCTTAGTTCAAAAGCGGAGAGAGGAAAAGGCATCCCCAAAGGTAGCCCCATCGTATCTCTCCTACAAGGTTCTGTCTGCGAGAGAACAGCCCTCGCAGGTCCCACCTCAGATGGAAACTTTAGATCTTAACTCTTTATTATTATTATTATTATTACGCGTAGAAGATGCAGATGATTTTCCCCTCCTCCTCCTCCTCCTCCTCCCCTCCTTTTCCTGGTGGTACTTGACCGTGTTGAAGTTGTTTCCTCTGCCAGTCGTCGTCGTCGTCGTCGTAAAGTCACAAAACTTTGCACTCCAATTTGAAGTGTCTCGGTTCGTTACGAACTCTCCATAACAATTAATAAAGTGGTGGTGGTGGTGGATGGAGGAGGTGAAGAAGACACTTTGTGCACAGACTGACTGTAACCGACCGTGTGCATTACAACTTCTTAACTACCCTTCTGGAATTATTATTTGCATTCTAATCTGCCACTAACTTTAGACAGGGGGTGGGGGGGGGTGGAAATACGAACCAGTTAAAATGAGGTACTTGGGTTTAATTAATCTTGCCATTAGTAATTTACAAGCGGGGGGGGGGGGAAGAGGGCGGAAGAAATGGCGAAGGGGAAAGGAGGTAAAACAACCGACGCTCCGGCAATCCACCAACTTTTCTTTTCTTTTTGTTTTACAGGATAACTTCAACTGTTATTACATTTAACTTCTTTTTTTTGAAGATGAAAAAACACTTGCCGCGAGAAACGCACGAGAGAGTTGAATAAGGCATCAGCTTCCAACCCCCACCCCTCCATTGTTTGTGTTTCAAAACCTCCAAGATGTTATAAATGTTATACAGGTCTTTAAAAAAATTATAATAACTTTTTCTCTCATTTTACAACATAATTATTTTATTTTTGTTATTAAAATGATTTTTAAGAAATCTACCAAAAAATTACACTTGAATCATTTTCCTTATTGATACAAATAATTTTTAATGACTTTAAAATATTTTTTCGGACATTATAAAAACTGAGGGGTAGTTTTGGTAGGTTTGCCTTAAAATAAAAAGTACTATAAATAAATTAAAAAAATAAAAATTTATTATGCCGACGTTTCTTCCGTAATTTAAGGTATCTTCAGGTTTACTAATTTAATATATTAATCATTAAAAAAAATGGGGCTGAATACTAACATTTAATTTAAAGAAAATGATTTTAATTTTATTTTATTAATTAATAACTGTGATTAGGAAATGTTATAAAATCCTTAAAAAAATGGACTTAAAATATTTTTTCCGACATTATAAAAAAATGAGGGGTAGTTTTGGAAGGTTAAAAAGAACTATAAATAAAAACAAAATTATTTTTAAAAATAAAAAAAAATATATCCCGACGTTTCATCCTTGTTTTAGGACCTCTTCGGGTTTACTAATTGCATACAATAATCAGAAAAAATTTTTTTTGGGGGCTATATACAAACGTTTATTTTAAATTAAAATAATTTTTAAAGAGTTTTATCAATTAATAAATACGATTATTTTATATAATTATTTAAAAAAAATTGTTACCACTTTTCCTGTCATTTTACAACATAATTATTTTAGTTTTATTAAAATGATTTTTTTAAAAAAATCTACCAAAAAAACTATACTTGAATCATTTTCCTTATTGTTACTAATAATTTGTAATAACGTTAAAAATATTTTTTCCGACATTATAAAAACTGAGGGTTGGTTTGTGTTAAAATAAAAAGAACTATAAATAAAACAGATAATTTTTTTTAAAAAAAAAACAAAAGAAATATTAAATATACCGACGTTTCTACCCTTTTTTAGGACCTCTTCAGGTTAGTGTCTCGAAATCTTTGCCGTATCGCGACAGTTATTGTTTTAAAATCAGGAAGAGGGTTTCCCTTCGTCCATTAATAATTTTATTAGCCGCCTATTATATATATATATATATATATATATATATATATTAATGTAAGACGCGGGCTTTTTAGGGTAAGAAGCTACATGAGGGTAATACAAAATTAAGTAGTCAAAGTAGACAAACGAGTGTGATTAAATCGTAAAGAGGGGGAAAAAAACATCTCATTATGATGATAAAAAAAAGAGAGAATTTCGTCAACTGACGAGTGCAGTTGTGTCGCTCTAGTCTCTTCATAGCGCCTGAGGAAAGGGCACAAGGATCCCAGAATTTTTTTTTTTAGGGTACCAGGCTACATGAGGGTCATCCACATTCGGCAACTCCCCTTTAATAGCATAGGCAGGGATTTGAAAGGGGGGATGTGGAAGGGTAGAGGAAAGTAGCCAAGGGTTAACTAGGGCCCCCCCGGGGCTATGGTTTAAGGATCCTACTCCGGGGCATTCGCCTAAAAGTGATGCAGGGAAAACCCTAGAAAAACCTGCATCAGGTACGTGGGGCATTGTGGTACTTGTCCCACGCCCTTCCCTGGATAGCGGGAGAGTGGGGTTTGCTGTGGGGACGCAGCATTGCCTTCTCATTGCTTCGACCAGATTAGGAGGGCAGCTGGCCGACTGTTCCAATGGGAATAGCGGACAACTCTTACTGTATGCCCAAGGTCTGTGACCCCCGGAACATGCACAGCTCTCAGAACAAGGCCGAGGTGCCTCAGGCATTTGGGAACCTCAGTTCGAAAACGGAGAGAGGACAAGGCATCCCCCAAAGGTAGCCTCCTTCGTGTCTCTCCTACAAGGTTCTGCCTGCGAGAGAACATCCCTCGCAAGTTCTTCGCCATTTCCTAGTATCCGGTTCGGCTATAAAGTTTGCAGACTAACCTGCGTATTCCTTATCTGGTGCTTGACGTAGACACGTGATGGACGGGACTCGCGGACGAAGGCCATCACGCTCCATATAGAGAAAGAATCTCGTTGCCTCTTTAAATACGTGGTCGCTACAGCGCGTAACCTCCGGTAATTGCAATTCATCACCGATATAATATATATATATATGTATATATATATATATATGGTCCACTTTCTTTTAAAAATTAGTAGGAACATTTAAAAGCCGAATGTTAACGTTTTTTTAAGTAAAGTGATTTAAAATGTTTTTTTATCAATTAAAATCTGTGATTTAATAAAATTCTTTTTCTCTCATTTTACAACATAATTATTTTAGTATCGTTATTGAAATTATTTTTAAAATTTAATCAAATGCAACTGATTCTACATTAAACATTTCCTTAGTTATTAAGAATTTTTAATGACGTTAAAATATTTTTTAAGGCTTTATATAAACTGAGGGTAGTTTTATTAGGTTTGTTTTAAAATAAAGAAAACCACTATAAATAAAGAAAAATAAAAAATATTAATATGCTGACGTTTCTTCCTTCTTTTAGGACCTTTTCAGGTTTATTAATTTCATATATTAATCATACGGTAGGTTTTGCTGCCCTGCCTGTTGAAACCGAACATTTTAATAAACAATTTCCTGCCACTAGGCTGATTATTTATCTTCTTCTTCTTCTAATAAATAAAGCAGTGTGTTTGTTTGTATATTTGTTTGTATGTTCCTTATACAAATCTACACCGGTGGAGCAAATTTCACCAAATTTCGTACACGTGTTCTTTGCGAAAACGATACAAACACTGTCGGGGTGCGACGCGTCTAGCACCCTCAGAGGTTGGGGTGGACGGGGGTGGAAATAATTATACATGCTAGAACAGTCGATATTTGTGTCGGATTAATATTTTTAGGGGTCAAAGATATTGATAGGGTTCCTACCGATGTTATCTGAATATAATTTCCATCATCTACGCCCTGAGAAAAGGGCACCCTTAGTGTTGTGGATGAGGATGCTTTACAAGAAAATAACGCGAATACAACCGAGGTTGGAGTCAAATCGAAGGTTATGGATGTCACTCAGTTTAGTTATGACATTCAACTTGGCATTTCCCTCTCAGATGCAGGGGTAGCGGGATGGAAATTTTGGAACATGCAAACACGCCAATATATGCGTAGAATAAATATTTTTCAGGGTTTTTTTTGTATTGTATTTCTACTGATGTTGTATGTGTATAATTTCAACCCCTTTCGGGCTTTGGAGGGGTGCACACCTTTAAGGATGGACGTATGGGGGCATTACATTAAAATAAAGCAGAAACTATCGATATTGGAGTCGAATCAGGGGTTATTAGACTTGCCGTTTAAGTCCCCGAAGTGGGAGTGGTCATGTAAAAACGGTCGATATATTTGGTCAATGACTTCGACCCCCTTTGGCATGGGAGGTGAGAACATTTAGGGATAACGTTCGAGGAGCGTTACATAAAAATAGCGCAAAAGCAACCGAAATTGGAGTCATGTGGGGGGTTATAGATAAATGATATCTCGGGCAACACCGGGCACCTTCAGCTAGTTTATAATATTATAATAAATGTCAGATACTTTCCTCATTATTATTATTATTATTATTGAAATAACGAAATTTTTCTGACATCCTCAAAGTAAGTAGTGTTAAGATCAAGTCGAATTCCACGAAAACTGTACCGAGACTATGGAAAAAGTACTGATAAAACTGAGGGTAGTTTTGTGTTAAAATAAGGAATAACTAAAAATAAAACAGATTTTCTATTGTTTTTTAAAGATAAAAAAATTAAAGTACCAACGTTTCTTCCTTGTTTTAGGACCTCTTCAGGTTTAGTAATTTCATGATAATGGTAATTATAACACCCTGTTATTATTGTATAACACCCTGTAGATCAAAATGTTTCGTTTTAACATTTGCCATAATATTATTTACATGTTTATTTTAATATAAACCTAATAAAAGTAATTGATTTATCTACTAGGAAGGGCTGAGTGAAATATAAATAATTCGTTTATCTGCAATATCCTTTATTTCTTTGACTTCTTTTTTCTTTACCCGTTTTTCTTTCATATTCGTGTATTAAAATTTGGTCCATTGGTTGTGAATAACTCCAATTTTTTTTAAAAAAAATACCTTATCAAACATCTCTGTTAACTTTACCACCACCAGCTGGTTGTCTCGTCTTAAGAAAATACGAGTGTTTTTGAAGATACTAAACGATTCCTTTTTCACCTTTGTTCTCCTGTCCGCTGTCACCGTCTGACAGTTCTTCTTCCACCACCCAACGGCCTGCCTAATCGGAAACTTGGAAGATTATCTGCCACGGCCTTTATTCCGCTTAAGAAAATCGTCTCCTTTGTACGTACTTCACCTGCAGACGTTCCTTTTAAACCTCGACGAGTCTCCAATTTTTTTTTTGTTCCAGGGGGTTAAGGATTGATGATAATAATGAATAACTTTTTTGTGAGGATGCGGAATAGAAGTCTTTTAAAAGTAACTTACACGTACATCACAATAAATATGGCGCCCAACGTGGGGTTAAAGTTTCAACCAATTTTAACAAAAAAAAATAACAAACTGCAAACGAGACCTGAAACGAGAATAATTTTAAAATGTAAATACAGGATGCAAACGTGAAAAATAAAGTTAATTTGTGAATATATATAAAAATACGGTTTTGTCACTCACCACGGAACTCGTTCTGTTGCTTTGTCACGACTGACGAATAATTTCGGATGATCAGGCTTCAGCGGCACAATATCAACAATATTTACTGATGCTGAAGATATTTCAGTAACCATGAAGAAAACTTAAATACCTGGTAGTAGAATTTTTTTTGGGAGGGGGGGGAGAAAGAAAATACGTGAAATTTGTCTCACTGGTTGTTAAAAATAGATGTCGAATACTGAAATCAATGCAGTTCTGTAGAGCGGCTATATTTAAGGTGAATCTGAAAACAGTGACAGAACAACTTGTGTAGGAAGATGGAGGGGGGACTTGTTAGAGACGTAGGAGAATAAATGTCGTGGAGATAGAAGGGGAATTTTTTTTAAACAAAATTAATAGCTGGTTGTGAGGATGCGAAATAGAAAGTTTAAAACTAACTTACACGCACATCACAATAAATTTTGCGCCCAACGTGGGGTAAAGTTTTAACCAATTTTATCAAAAACTAACAAACTGCAACAGACCTGAAACGAGAATAATTTAAATATGTAAATACAGGATGCAAACGTGAAAAATAAAGTTCATTTGTAAATATATATAAAAATACGGTTTTGTCACTCACCACGGAACTCGTTCTGTTGCTTGGTCACGACTGACTAATTTTTTCGGATGATCAGGTTTCAGCGGTTGTTAAATAGATGTCGAATGCTGAAATTAATGGAGGTCTGTAGAGCGGTTGTATTAAGGGTGAATCTGGATACAGAGACAGAACAACTTTCTTGGGGGGACTAGTTAGAGATGTCGTGGAGACAAATTAATAGCTTTGTGTGAAGATGCGAAATATAAAGTTTAAAACTAACTTACACGCACATAACAATAAATATGGCGCCCAACGTGGGGGGGGGGGTAAAGTTTCAACCAGTTTTATCAAACAGCAACAGACCTGAAACGAGAATAATTTAAAAATGTAAGTACAGGATGCAAACGTGAAAAATAAAGGTCATTTGTAAATATATATAAAAATTCAGTTTTGTCACTCACCACGGAACCCTTCTGTTGCTTAATCATGGCCGACGAGCACGTCAATGATGGACAATGACATATGGAGTAATTACGATGGATCACAACCTGGAGAGAATAACATAAAAATCGATAGTTGAATAAAATTAAGTAATACAGATAAAGAATGTTAATAAGGCCAACGTTCACGTGAAGTCGTTGTTTAATTTTTTTTTTAATAACGATTCCTCGACGTCGCAGGCCGTGGTGGTACGAAGACTCGCGTCACAAACATCCGCGTGTTTTATTAAAAACCATTTTTGAATTTTTTTTCCCCTTTCCTTTCCGGCGTAATAAACAAGTCACGCTTTCCAGCTCCGAGTCATGACCCTCACGAAGAACGAGCTCAAAATAAACGCCGAGTGTAAAATCAAAGACAGGAAATTCCTCAGCTAAGAATATCTATCGCCCGCACCACTCAACTTTGCAAAACACCATCAAAAATTTAAAGAGGAGGAGGAGGAGGAGGGGGGAAAAGGCGCTCGTCGCTCAACTCGCTGAAGAAGCTCTGCTCGGAACTTAAATATAGAATTACCGGAAGTCTGCAAGTCCGTGTGGACGCCGGTAACTAACTTTGTGACCCCCAAAATTCTCCACAGAATTCAGCGACATAGTTTTTTTTAATTTTTTTAAAAATAAAACACGATGACGTGTCCAATATTGAACCACGCTGGATCCGTGATTTGTGACCACCAGGAGAACGTCTTCGGCTTCCTCGATATTGAAGGAACGCTGTCGTGGTGACGTCATCGGCGTCTTGTGTGTGTGGTGTGGGGGGGGGGGAGGGAAGAGACGACGTCTTAAGATGAACCGCGTTGGAGATGCCGGTGTTTTAGGAATGCAATCTGCCAGGCGCCTGTAATGAACCTCCCAGCCAACATTCCACGCGTGCCAACTCTTTGTGCAAGGAGACGCCATCTTGATCGCTTCGTGGCACGGCCGCCGCCTCCACCACCACCCTTCTGTTCGCTACTGGAGGAAGGTTACTTCACCTGTTAAAAGTCTGGTAACCCACCTTCATGGCTCCATCCAGGCCTCCTCGAAGAAATAATTTAGAAAGCTAAAAACCATACTGTATAATTATATAATTACTAATTTTCTTAATTTGACAAAAAAAAATAGACTTTCAGGTATTGGCAGCTAAAACCGTCAATTTGATTAACGGATGTATATGAAGCTGCACCCTACCCCGCCCCCCCCGCCCCCAGAAAAACAAATAAAACGGAAATTCGATTTAGTGATTTTGTTTTTCCGAAGTTGCCTGCACTGGTACTAACGGCGTAAATGTATTACGCTGAATACATTTTTCCCCGGTCAAATATTTGCATTTACAAGTCTAACCTAAAAATAATTTCAGAATGTTAATAATATTTTTAACTGGATACTTTTTTTTGTTTTGTGATACTAGTTATTTACTTACAAGTATGTCGGTTGTAAAAAAGTGGCGCCGGGTTAAAATATCAAAAAGCTAAGGATTATTTTTCTCTCTATGTTCTTTGGTTTGGAGTTAAAAAATATTTTTTCGAAGGTCGTCCAATTTTTTAAATATTTTATTTAAAACCATGTGGATTTAGGCAGGGGTAGAACATTTAATGGTAGTAAACAAGCCCAGAATATTATATATATACTTACATATATGCCGGCTGTAAAAAATTAACGCTGGTTAAAATACCAAAAAGCTAAGGATTATTTTTCTTTCTATGTTCTTTGGTTTGGTTATAATTTTTTTTTTTTTGGAATGTCGTCCAAATTATTTTATATTTATTTAAAACCATGTGGATTTAGGCTGGGGTGGAAAATTTTAATGGAAAATAAACAACCACAGAATATTATATATACGAGGGTGGTCAGAACAAAGTTTCTGACCTCAACGTGAAGATGGCAGCACTAGTAAATAAAAAGCTAGTAAATTTACAGTGATGGGAGCGTCGCTGGGAGAAGTTGTGGAGGAGTTACAAGGAGACTATGTTGATAAATAAAATAAAAATATATCGTCTGTCATTGTTGGGTCGGAAACGTTTTCAGACCACCCTCGTATATATAAACTTAAATATATGTCGGTTATAAACATTTACGCCGGTTTAACTGTCAAAGATAGCTAAGGATTATTTTTCTTTCTATGTTCTTTGGTTTGGTTAAAAAAAATTTTTAGGTTTGGAAGATCGTCCAATTTTTATTTATTTATTTAAAAGAATGTGGATTTAGGCAGGGGTAGAAAATTTAATGGAAATAAACAACCCGAGAATATTATATATATACTTACATATATGTCGGTTGTAAAAATTAACGCTGGTTAAAATACCAAGAAGCTAAGGATTATTTTTCCCTCTATGTTCTTTGGTTTAGAGTTAATTTTTTTTTGGTAGATCGTCCAATTTTTTATTACATTTATTTAAAACCATGTGGATTTAGGCTAGGGTAGAACATTTAATGTAAATAAACAACCCGAGAATATTATACATATACTTAGATATATGTCGGTTGTAAAAATTGGCGCCGGTTTAAATACCAAAAAGCTAAGGATTATTTTTCTTTCTATGTTCTTTGGTTTGGTTAAAAAAAATTTTTAGGTTTGGAAGATCGTCCAATTTTTATTTATTTATTTAAAAGAATGTGGATTTAGGCAGGGGTAGAAAATTTAATGGAAATAAACAACCCGAGAATATTATATATATACTTACATATATGTCGGTTGTAAAAATTAACGCTGGTTAAAATACCAAGAAGCTAAGGATTATTTTTCCCTCTATGTTCTTTGGTTTAGAGTTAATTTTTTTTTGGTAGATCGTCCAATTTTTTATTACATTTATTTAAAACCATGTGGATTTAGGCTAGGGTAGAACATTTAATGTAAATAAACAACCCGAGAATATTATACATATACTTAGATATATGTCGGTTGTAAAAATTGGCGCCGGTTTAAATACCAAAAAGCAAAGGATTATTTTTCTTTCTATGTTCTTTGGTTTGGTTTAAAAATTTTTTATTTTTTTTTGGATTGTCGTCCAATTATTTTTTATATTTATTTAAAACCATGTGGATTTAGGCTGGCGTGGAAAATTTTAATGGAAAATAAGCAACCCCAGAATATTATATACCAAAATAGTTGTAGTTAATCTTTTTCAACATTGTTTTGTTTTCGTTTATTCTTTTTTTTATTATTTTAGAATCTCTCTGAAAAATCTGACATGTTGTATGTTTCACAGAGAAATATTTCAGGTTAATTATTATTTATATATTTTTTCTGTATTATACCAAGAGAATTATTTTTCGCCCCCGTCTGCAGTATAATAAATCAATTAATCGACCTCTTAATAAATATTTCCCGTTCCTATTGGCTTGGAAAATTGCTGACACTGAGACACACACACACACAGCCACCCCCGCGCAAAAAAAGAGAGACAGATGGTTTTATTTCTTTTTAAAAAAAGAAAAATTCGTGGTGCGTGAGCCACGCATTGTCCTTAGATTCCACCCCCATTTGTTCTTGTATTGAGGATCTGGCATTGTGTCGTCGTTACGTCAAGCAGACAGCAGCGCCATTGTCAAAGCCCCCGTCCTCTTATCTGTGGTGGGGGGTGGAGGGGGGGAAGCTTGCTTACGTCACATCCACATATGTATCGGGCCATCTCCATTACTAACCCAAAGGATAATTTGCTGTTTAAAACCCGAATTAAAGTCTAATTATATTTTTTTTTCTTGAGGGGTGGTTTACCTGACTTTTTTCTTCTCTTGTTTTCTCGGTCGGAAGTTATTTAGATTTTTTCTAGTGAGGTTTAATTTTCCCTCCTTGCGTTGTTCCTTAGTTTGACCTTTCCCGTGTTGGTCTCGCTGAAGAAGCAAGTCGTTCTCCTTATTTGTCCGTCGTCGTCGTGAAGACGCAACAGGTCTCGCTCGTCTTTCTCCGCAAAAGGGGGGGGGGGGGAAGAAGAAGGAGAGGACAGAAGAATGTTGTTTCTAGTAATGCGTCGTATTCACCGGGTGTTTTTTCATTTAACGAAGAGTTTGCTCTCTCTGGTCGACTTTGCAACGCACTACGACGAATTATTTCCAGTCTTCAATCGTGGACATCTTTGGTAGTCTTTATGTTCGACTATTTTACCCACCAGTAGTAATATCTCTAATATCGACAAATTATCAGTATTATATCGATATAGTTGCGAGCTTAACTTCCTGAACAGGACGCCATCTTGTGTTCCATCGTGGATATCTTTGGTAGTCTTTATGTTCGACTATTTTACCCACCAGTAGTAATATCTCTAATATCGACAAATTATCAGTAATATATCGATATAGTTGCGAGCTTAACTTCCTGAACAGGACGCCATCTTGTGTTCCATCGTGGATATCTTTGGTAGTCTTTATGTTCGACTATTGTACCCACCAGTAGTAATATCTCTAATATCGACAAATTATCAGTAATATATCGATATAGTTGCGAGCTTAACTTCCTGAACAGGACGCCATCTTGTGTTCCATCGTGGATATCTTTGGTAGTCTTTATGTTCGACTATTGTACCCACCAGTAGTAATATCTCTAATATCGACAAATTATCAGTAATATATCGATATAGTTGCGAGCTTAACTTCCTGAACAGGACGCCATCTTGTGTTCCATCGTGGATATCTTTGGTAGTCTTTATGTTCGACTATTGTACCCACCAGTAGTAATATCTCTAATATCGACAAATTATCAGTAATATATCGATATAGTTGCGAGCTTAACTTCCTGAACAGGACGCCATCTTGTGTTCCATCGTGGATATCTTTGGTAGTCTTTATGTTCGACTATTGTACCCACCTGTAGTAATATCTCTCATATCGACAAATTATCAGTAATATATCGATATAGTTGCGAGCTTAACCTACTGAACAGGACGCCATCTTGTGTCTCAGTTTCTATGACTCGTTCTCGGACACCTCGTGTCATTTAATAAATACCATTCGGACGAAAATAAAAAAATAAGGATTGTAATTACTATTATTGGTTGGTCCTATTTTTTTTTATCTTTCCCCCCCCCACAATTGAGAACCGTGAGGATTTATACAACCTTTGAACGCCATCGAGTAACTTCTCTTTCCTCTTTCCACTGAATAAATGTGTTTTTTTTTTCTTTGCCTGTTCTGCATCGTTAATGGAACAAAAATAAGTCAGAATAAAAAAGTTCAATGAAGAAATACCCGGCCGTTTCGTACTTACTTGACGACATCTTCGGGTATTCATTTTTATTCAGACTTATTTAGTCGCTAACAGTTATATATATATATATATATATATATATATATATATATAACGATTGATTTAATTAATTTTTTTCTTCACGGTATTTTACACAGATTTTTTCAATTTTCTTTTTTACCTCAGGTGACGTTTTCGTTAACATTTGAAATAAATCCTTAGAAAAATTACAGATTTAATTAATTTATTCTTCACAGTTTTCAGTAGAATTTTCGTCTTTTATCCTTGTCTTGTATGTTTAAATACTTGGAAGATATCCTTAGATAATTTACAGACTTAATTAATTTTACACAGATTTTCCGCTTTTCCGTTGATATTTGAGAGAAATCCTTAGAAATATTACAGATTTAATTAATTTATTCTTCACCGTATTTTACAGAATTTTCTTATTTTATCCTTGTCTTGTTTATTTAAATACTTGGAAGATTTCCTTAGATAATTTACAGACTTAATTAATTTTATACAAATTTTCCGCTTTTCCGTTGATATTTGACACAAATCCTTAGAAATATTACAGATTTAATTAATTTATTCTTCACCGTATTTTACATAATTTTTCTCTTTTATCCTCATCACGTTTATTTTAATAATTTAAAGACATCCTTAGGTGAATTTAAGTTTTAAATATTTTTGTTATCACCGTATTTTTCTTCCTTTATCCTCATCATGTTTATTTTAATATTTTAAAATTGCATACATATTTAATTAATTTCAAACATGTTTCAATTTATTCTGTTGAAGACGTTTATGTTAATATTTGAAAGAAATCCTTAGAAAAAAATAAGGATTTAATTAATTTATTCTTCACCGAGTTTTACAGAATTTTCTTGTTTCACCCTCATCACGTTTATTTCAATATTTTAAAGATATCATCGGATGACAGTTTTAATTAATTTATTCTTCAACGTCTTTTTGAGAATTTTTCTTCTTTTATCCTCATCACGTTTATTTTAATATTTTAAAGATATCCTTAGATAATTTACAGATTTAATTAATTTTTAAAGATTTTCCGCTTTAAAACGTTTCAATTAATATTTGAAAGAAACCCTTTAGAAAAAATTACCGATTTAATTAATTTTTTTTATTCTTATTTCCCTACTGATTACGTTTATGATTTTCCTTAGATTACAAAATATTTTATTTTATTTTTAGTCTCATACCTACTTTTGTTAGTTATATATATATGTTGCAATACTGCAGGACGACCTTGGGCATACGGTAAGAGTTGTCCGCTGTTCCCATTGGAACAGTCGGCCAGCTGCCTCCTAAACTAGTCCAGGTACGGAGAAGGGAATGCTGCGTCCCCACCATCTAGGGAAGGGCGTGGGACAAGTACCCAGTGCCCGACGTACCTGTTGCAGTTTTTTCTAGGGTTTTCCCTGCATTACTTTTAGGCGAATTGCCGGGTAGGATCCTTAAACCATAGCCCGGGGGCCCCTAGTTAACCCTTGGCTACCTTCCTCCACCCTTCCGCGCATCCCCCCTTTCAAATCCCTTCCTACGCTATGAAAGGGGAGTTGCTACCATGTGGATTACCCTCATGTAGCCTGTTGCCCCTAAAAAAATCCTGCAATACCGTATCAGTGTAGTCGTAATTATATTAATTTTTTTACTGTACTTTTAGTAGTTTTCTCTTCCTTAAGGATTTATTATTTTTTAAAAGAACTTTAATCCTGATATTGACTGTCTTGGGAATAAAATTATCAAGCTTCTATTATCCTTAAAAATTCTAGTTTTATTTTACAGACGTTTACAATTAGTCACCAATTAAGTAGCATTTTACAAGGATGTAATAATTATTTATAAGTCGAAAATTAAATTGAGAAAAAAAAATTAACGTAGTTTCTCGGCCAGAAGGAGAAAAAAATAAATAAATTATTTTGTGAACCCGCGCCAACAACAACAACAGTTGTCACAATCTCCTAGAGGATTTATTTTCAATCCCTCTACAGAAATGTTCTACCGACCCTGAGTGGGTGATGTGTTTTTTTCCCCCAATGCCACTTTTTTTGGGGGGCGGGGGGTTATTTTATTTTCCGCCCCCTTCTCACATGTTTTTTTTTTGGGGGGGGGCCGTGTTGAATCTGCAGTGTCATTACCTCAACCGTCCTCCATCGGTCTTCTTCACACAATTGTGTAACACCCTTGGCGTAGTTTCATCCATCCTCCTACATTGGAAGTTCATGTGTCCATGAGACATCCTCAGGAGTCCCAGGGCTGCTACTCTACCCACTTTTTTTCACGACCGTGAAGCAACCAGGGGCCCAACATGTTTGATCGAGGCAACTCTATTTCGAGATTTATCTGATTCACGAGAACCGCCCCTCTTTTTGTAATATGATTGTTTGCCGATTAATCCAGTTATCTCGCGCTTGTTTGATAAAAATGGCTCTATATCTGTGGAGTGATTTGTTGACAGAGCCCGCACTGAACTGCGAGGGCTATTCTCTTGCAGGCAGAACCTTGTAGGAGAGATACGAAGAGGCTACCTTTGGGGATGCCTTCTCCTCTCCGTTTTTGAACTAAGGTTCCCACAAGCCGAGGCACCTCGACCTTGTTTTGAGAGGTGTATGTTCCTGGGGGTCACAGACCTTGGGGGCATACGGTAAGAGTTGCCCGCTATTCCCATTGGAACAGTCGGCCAGCTGCCTCCTAAACTGGCCGAGGCACGGTGAAGGGAATGCTGCGTCCCCACAGCAAACTCCTCTCCCGCTATCCAGGGAAGGGCGTGGGACAAGTACCCAATGCCCGACCTACCTGATGCAGGTTTTTCTAGGGTTTGTCCTGCATTTCTTTTAGACGAATGCCGGGTAGGATCCTTAAACTATAGCCCGGGGACCCCTAGTTAACCCTTGGCTACCTTCCTCTACCCTTCCGCATCCCCCCTTTCAAATCCCTTTCCTACGCTATAAGAGGGGAGTTGCCACTATGTGGATTACCCTATACATTGCCTGTCTACACCACCCCCAAAAATATAAATTGACTGAGCCCGTTCGTTGCCAATGCTGGCGGAGTAACTAAGAGATGCTGCAGGATATAATTGTCCCTCAGTACGCAAAGAGATTGAAATTCTCAGCTAGATTCACAATGTAAACAAATAGTCGCCATATTGGGAGTCACTAAACATGGCGGCGAAAATTAACTTACATTTTCCCCGGGCAAGGATTGTAAAGTATTTAGTATTGTTTTTTTATTATCATTCCATGCAGCATCACTGGATAAAATTATATTATTTATTCCATGAAAATATCTCTGCTTTATTTCATTACCGGATTAAGGAACTATTTCCTCTGTTCGTCGCGAAGTAACGTCTCTCTCTCTCTCTCTAAAGCTCGTGACGTCATGGTCTCGTGGAGCGCGCAGTTATTTAACACACAATGGCCACATTTTTGAAATTACAATTTTTTTTCCACCTATATGCTAGGGGTGTCTCACCCCCCTCCCGACGCCCACAGCACCGTTTCTCGTCGTTTGAAGAAATTCTGTACCAAGTTTCGTTTCAATCTGTTCACGCGTTAAAATCTGTATAAAGACTAACGTAAAAACATACATACATACATACATACATCCTGTTTCATTATATAGATTTCTTTATTTTCGAGGACGTTTCGACGACTTTCTGGCTCATCTTCGGATATTTTCCAAAAATTAACACAGTAAACTAGCACAACTAATCGATAAATAGGTTACTAAATTCACACAGGTTTTTTTTCTGGAACCGGGGGATCCGTGGCACACTATTATTTACTTAACGCTAACACCTGAAGAAGATATAAAAAGGTATCGAAACGTCGTTATAATAAAAATTTAAAAAAATGTCCGTATAAGCTCATGAGCTGTGTTATTAATTCAACACGGAGGTTATAATGACGTTGGAGTAATGTTTTTGTTTATCACGCCTGTATATTATATAGATATATTGTAACAGCGCTAAGTGAGGGCAAGGGCTGTTCCGTTTCCTGCCAGGTAGCCGAGGCGATTCCTAATCCCCCATAATGTCTAATGTTTGTCGACGCCGGTGGTGGGAAAATATCACTTTACGACTGCCGTAACCGCGTCCCTCTTTGCTTTATGGGTGGATTTGTTCGCTGACCATAAAGCCCCAGCCAGCCCTCGGGCCGTAAAACCCCCCCCGCGCGACAGACTTTCCATGACAATTCGCCTTCTGGTTTCAAAACGACCGAGTACAACTCTATAAGGCTAATCACTTACCGTGGAGGAGGAGGAGGAGGTGGCGGTGGTGGTGGTGGAGGAAGAGCTACGAGAATGTGCCGTCGACGCTAGTAAATGTAACACCATCAACCATCTTCCTAGACTACAGCAAGGTAAAGGCCTCACATTTACCTTTATTTCCTATAATTTCCCCATAATAAGTACAGAAAAAAGGGAAAACAGACGCTAGACATTGCAACGTTGCAGGACGATTATGACATGAACGTTTCGTCCTCAGTTTTATGACGTCATCAGTTTCACGTTGGACTATGTTTAAGGAAAATATATATTTAAGTTACACTTTTATAGACATTGCCGTAGTTCGTCCATTAATATAATTTATTATTAATTTTATTATATACACTATCTGTGTGTGCCGCGGCGTTGCCACGTGTACTTACTTACATAAACCCTGAAACAGTATTTAATTCTATATTAACCTTTAGTCCAGAAGTGATTTAACCTGAATCTAACTGTTCCTAGATCCCTACACACTTTCCACCCTGATAGTGCATTAATTCAACAGCTGTAAAAATACATTTGAATTTTATTGCATCAGTCGCGACAAACATAACCTCGGAATTGCTCCTTAAATATACTCCTTGACTACTGCAGGATATAATTGTCCCTCAGTCTTCAGACATTACACAGAGAGATTGAAATTCTCAGCTAGATTCTGAAATATAAACAAATAGTCGCCATATTGGGAGTCACTAAACATGGCGGCGATAATTAACTTACATTTTTCCACGCGCAAGGATCGTAAAGTATTTAGTATTGTTTTTTTTTATTATCATCATTCCATGGAGTATCACTGGATAAAATTATACTTTTTATTCAATGAAAATACTTCTGCTTTATTTCACTACTGGAAAAAAGGAACTATTACCTCTGTTCGTCGCGTAGTGACGTCTCTCTCTCTCTCTAGGGTGTGACGTCACGGTCTCGTGCAGCGCAGTGATTTAACTCAAAATTATCACTATTTTAAATTATAATTCTTTCCACCTTTATATGCTAGGGGTGGTTGCTCAACGTCCACAGAACCGTTTCTCGTGTTTTGTGTATAGAAATTAACGTAAATACATACATACATACATATTTCATTCTCTTTGCGTAATGTCTGAGGACTGAGGGATAATTATATCCTGCAGCAGTCAAGGAGTTTATTTAAGAGAGAAATTCTGAGGTTATGTTTGTTGCGACTGATGTAATAAAGGTCAATGTATTTTTACAGCTGTTGAATTAATGCACTATCAGGGTGGAAAGTGTGTAGGGAACTAGGAACAGCTAGATTTAGGTTAAGTCACTGCTTGACTGAAGATTAATAAAGAGTTAAATACTTTCTCGGGTTTATAAAAATAAGTACACGTGGCAACGCCGCGGCACACACAGATAATTTATTGATAAATTAAAAACAACTAAGAGTCTAAGTGATCAAATTTTATTTACAACAATCTGGGTTGTTCATAATTCAACTCAGCGACATCCATAACGTCGGATTTGACACGAAACTCGGTTGCTTTTACGTTATTTTTAATTTGACGCCCTTTCCTAAGGGGTGCTCCCCTCCCATGCCGAAATTTTACACAAACAACAAAATCGGGGGAGAAACAGTATTAATCTCATTGACCCTTCCTCCCCCCCCCCAAAAAAAATATTCATCGGGCGTTTGAGCATGTCTGAAAAATTCCACCCTCAGTCTCTGGCGGGACGGGGGGGGGGGGGAGGTTCGTTGACGTTTCTTAACCCCGCAGAGTGTTTGTTTATGGCTCGAAAGGAACACTTGAAGGAAATTAGGTCAAATATTCTCCAAGGGTGTAGTTTAGTACACACACACACACACACACACACACACAGTCTATTTTATTTATTAATTCATTCTTTAATATAAAAAAAATTGAAAAAAAAATGTTGCATTAAGATTTTGGTGTATTTTAACTTAAAATGTAAAAAGAAAGTAATAATTAGGTTAAATCACTTCTAGACTGAAGATTAATATAGAATTAAATACTTTTTCAGGGTTCATGTAAGTAAGTACACGTGGCAACGCCGCGGCACACGCAGATATTTAATTATAATTATTTAATATAGTTAAATCAACGAGTTTTTCTCAAAATGTTATGTTGAATACACGTAGAATTATTATTTTAATTATTCGTTATAAGAATTGCCTGTAGTATTTTTTTTTTGGCGTTTCGTTTGACAGTTGTTCGCCTTTTTTATTTTTGGATGACTAGTGGAGGCCTGAATAATGAAAGGAGGAACAACCCCCCCCCCCACACCACATTGGCGTGTTGAATGTTGCAGTACAAGTTATGGGTTGAATGCTCTCGTCTTGCGACTGGGTTAATTTAAGCTCTTGAGGGCATCGCGTGCGGACGTTTGGTTCGATAACTCCAGCTCTAGGGTCGTTACGAAACAACGTAGAATACTTACTACGCTGAAGATCAAAACACAAAGAGAGAGAGAGACGGGGGGGGGGGGGAGATCGGGGATAAATACGGTCGCGCTTGTTGGAAGCAAGTCGTTGAGTGATGATGCTTCAATACTCCAAAAACTCATGGACGCTCACACGTGAGCGGATCCCTTCCAGCCGTTGTTTAACTCTTCCCGTTTCATCTCAGCAAAAAAACACAACCGTTTACTGCGAATTAACTTAATTATTTATATAGGACTGATTATTATTAATCTTTAAAAATTAAAAACGAAAACTTTACGTCTGATTGAAAAATAATGAATAAGAAATACAGGACAGTGACGATATAAATACCACACAACGAACAACTGTTTCTGGGATCCTTGTTGTTGTCGTCGTCGCCCCCTCTTTCGTCAGGGAGCGCGGCGGAGAAGAAGAGCCCAGAGCGACACAACTGCACTCGTCAGTTGACCAAAACTTCAAATGCGACGACAACACACACAGGCAGGCTTAGCGCAACGATAAAGGGTAGCGACGACAATGGGGGGGGGAAGCGGAAGGTCCAGCGTAACAATGAGGGGGTGCCAGCAGCAATTGTTGAGGTTTCGTAGTGTCTGATTTTGTTCATTAATAACTGTGATGGTTTGATTTAAAATCTGAAGCTTCTCTGGAATTGTCAATGTATTAAAATCTTAGTATCTATATATAAAAAAAAATCCTTTCTGGTTAATAATAATATATATATATATATATATATATATATTAAATAATATAACAACTTCATTGGCCTGTTTTATAGATGCTATGACGGGTCGATTATTAAGAAACAGTTTTATCTTTTGATTAGAATTTAAATATTATGTTACAGATCGGTTTGATTTTAAATATATATATATATATATATATATATATATATGTATATATATATGTGTGTGTGTGTGTGAACTGTTGGTTAATAAGTTTTTAAAATCAATTTGTTGTGTCCATTATCAAACCCAGTAGTATATATATATATATATATATATATATATATATATAATTGTTGTTAAAGCCAATATGATTAAGAATAGCAAAGATCCTTATACAAAGTTATTTTTATTATAATTTAAATATAATTTTGCAGGTGTTTGATTATGATTTGATATATATATATATATATCAAATCATAATAATGATAGATAAAACCATATTTCTAGATGTCGTTGTGTTTATGTATCCTTGGAATTTTCAATCGCTACGTTTCTCCTTTAATCCTAGTCCTTTAAGGCTCGTTTCGTTCGGCCCATGAACGTGGCGCTGGAATCGTTGAATTGAACCTTGCACAGAGCACAATACTGGATCTTTGCCATTCTTAATCATTATTATAATTATAATTATAATTATATATATATATATATATAGGAACTAATTTGGCGACAAAGTCACATTCAAACTTGGATAGTGAGGGACAGAAATAAATAGGAGAAAATAGGAGGATTACGCTTTATGTGAATTCGTGTTCTCAGGCGAAGAATTACGCACATAGAAAAGCATATGTTCAAAGCAGAGAGAAGGATGGTAGAATAAGGAAAGACTGAAAATATTTGACCCAGGCAGGATTTGAACCCTCGTATTCTGCTCAGTACACTACACACATAAGTGGGTTCAAATCCTGCCTGGGTCAAATATTTTCAGTCTTTCCTTATTCTACCATCCTTCTCTCTGCTTTGAACATATGCTTTTCTATGTGCGTAATTTTTCGCCTGAGCATATGAACTCACATAAAGCGTAATCCTCCTATTTATTTCTATCCTTCCTCACTATCCAAGTTTGAATGTGACTTTGTCACCAAATTAGTTCCAATTCCTTAATGGATTCTCCTAATATTCTATATATATCTATATCTATATCAATATATATATATATATATATATATATATATATATATATATATATTGTAATATCCCTCTAGTTGATAATTATTTTTTTTAATTTGAAACTTGAAATTTATTATTTTGCTCCCATTGAATACCCAAACTATAGATAATTATGATTATAAGAGTTTAAATTATACAAGTTATAATTTTATAAACAAAACAATTTTATTAATGTCGAATTCAACTCAAGAACATCTGTGTATAATTTTTATATCCTTTTACCTCAACAATTAAATTACACTAATAATCCAGGTACATCAGCCTCTGCACCCCCAGGGTCTTCACTGGGTTGATAAGGAAAGGGAAAACCAAAATTTACAATTTAAACAATGCAATTAAATAAAATGAAAACGAAATCTGACTGATTACCCTTATTCAACAATTTACAGAATTTATTACTGAATGTCTACTTACAATTTTATTTGGGGTTTTTCAGGAATGCTCTTTACTCTACAATGCCCTTCTGTGCACAGACTTTTACACACGCTTCACAGACACGTTCACTTTATCCTTCTTGATATCCCGACTCCTGACAGCCTGCATGGACTAAAATGTTTATTTTATATTTAGGCACGACCACTATTCAATTTGACCGAATATATATCACCGCCTGCACGTCCTCCTCCTTTGCGGTCTACATTTCAACTCCTATGTCCATCTCCTCCAAACTCTGGCACCACACTCCAACATGCTTCCGTCTTGCGCTCTGGCTCCCGACTCCACGTCCATCTCCTTTGAGGTCTCCTGTCCAACTAACTTTTATTTTCTTCCCGCTCTCCAGAGTATTCCCTTGTTTTCACAGTTTTTGAGTTTCCACGTTCGCCAAACAAACACCAACTGTTGCCTTTCCCACGCTCCGAGAGCCACTCAATACAATTAAAATAAACATTTCCTTATAATATAATTGTATGTCCACAAAACTTCTGTCATTATGCCTTTAGGGTTTCGTCCCGATGTCTGTCAAAAACATTAGGTCTAAGAGCCGTTAAACGTCCAATTATAGTCCTCCCCTTCTCTAAGAGCCGCTTATCCGTCATTTTATTATTATATTTTTTTATACAAACCACTCAAGAATCCCCAGTCTGAGTTGGTAAACAAATCTGATGAAATAAGAACAAAATTTATGTCCTTCTTAACTGGGCATTACAATATATATATATATATATATATATATATATATATAGATTCTATTCAACGATTGCAGCGCCACGTACATGGGCCGAACGAAACGAGCCGAGGATTAAAGGAGCAACGCAGCGATTGAAAAGCTCCCAGGAGGATATAAACACGACGAAAATAAGTGTTGTTGATCCGGACTTAATGTACCGTGAGAAATAGCTGTAATATTATTGGCCGGGGGGGGGGTTGTTTTCCGTTTTACCACCGACATGTGTGAGTGTGTGTGTGTGTGTATTTTTTCTTCAGCGTTTACGCCGTTGTTTGATTTTATTCTTTTTCAAATGCGACTTCAACGGTCGCTGGACCGTGAGAGTCGAGGCTCTGTACCGTGGTTGGATGGGGAGAAATTGTAAATGGTGTAAGAACAAGGCGGCGCAAGGGGAGAGAGAGAGAGAGAGAGAGAGAGAGAGAGAAATTGCTAATAGAATTTAACGACCACCTCAATGTCTTCAGTCGCCATCAAAATTGTCGTCAAAACTCTGTTCGAAAACACTCTCAAGATAATTTTAAACCACAGAAGTAACGCAATGTCTTTTCCACACAATGGTGGCTTATTTGTATTGTGTGAGTGTTCCCTCAAATTGGTTGAGTAATCGTAAATAGAATTACTGGGAATCAATTTTTTAAAAACCCATATTGGAAGGATCTAGAAGTAATGAATTACATGGGACATTTTTATAATTCTAATATTAATATATATATTGTAATAATCAATTAATAGGCTTTAATTAATTGAAAGAATCAACAAGAATTATTTATTTATTTCCAGTTTGTTGCTTTATGTCACAAACAATTACAATTTAAAATTTTAGATCTCAGGGTCTCTACTGGGTTTGATAATGGACACAACAAGTTGTTTTAAAAACCTAATCAACACACACACAGTTTATGTTTCACCCAGACAATATATCAATAGGAAGAAATTAAAAGAATAGAAATTAACTCTGATTGACAATTAAAATAGAACGAAATCTCACTTCTATCCTTTAATTACGTTTACATAAATCATTATTTTGTATTTTGTTACTCACATCTGTCCAGTTGGTTCCAGCATTCCTTTTTGTTTTCGGGATCGGGAGTAGACTATTGCAATTATTCTAATATTGGCTCAAAGATTTTACACCTTGATAGGCTCCCAGGATCTCGGATGATCCTCCTTTATGTCAGCTATCTGATGTCTGCTCGCCTTATATTAATTCTGTGACTCATAGATTTGCTAGTCTTTTACCGCTTGGGACTTAAACTGCAACTTTACTATTCCTGGCTGGCTACAGACGTACACTGCTTTTACTTAGCGATATTTACGATTTAAATTCTTCTGTGAATGTTTTTACTTTGTCTTCAACTCACAACTTTGTCCAATAATGATACATTAAACGACGGCTAAGTCTCAGCTCTAGACTCATTTGTTTCGTGTTCCGAAATGTCCCGTCACCAACTGAACTATCGTAGTCTCGAGTTTTAGCGCGCATACGCCATTTTGACTTTCCGACAAAGTAACGGAGCCTGACTCCAGCGTCCCTTTGGAAGCTCCTGTAGCTACAATTAAATTTTATGTCCAAACAATTAATGTCCTAGTTAATTGGCATTACAATATATATATATATATATATATATATATATATATATATAATAATATATATATATATATAAACATCGAACAGGATATTAAAATACTTCACTACAACCTCCATTAACAGTCACAAATTTATAATATATAACATAAATAATAATAAATGATTAATGATTGAAATTTTCTATAAATAATAATAAATAGAAAATGTAAATCATTAATAAAACGCGTTTTTAATTAATTAATTAATATATTCATTAATAAATATATGGGATTCTTGTTGAATTAAAAATTAGTTTCGTAAATGATTTAAATTTTCTATTTTTTCCCCCCATATACATGATTATTCCAAGATGGCCGAAAGTTCTGGATTTTAAATTTAAATATTTTTTTTTATAAAAAGTATATTAAATAGTTTTATTAAATATGGCGACTGATTTAAAAGACCCATATTGAAGGTTTCTAGAAGTAATAAATTACATGGGACATTATTATAATTAGAATATTAATATATATATATATATATATATATATATAGTGTGTGTGTGTATATATAACAAAATTAATATAAGAATAATAAAAATGACCCATGTAACATTCCTTTTGAATTAATAATGGATTAAATAAATTATTTAAATTTTATTTCACCCCCCTCCCCCCACCTCCGAAAAAAATTATATTTAATACTTTAATTAAAAATGGCGATTGTGTGGAAAAAATATTAAATAAATCAACAATTCTTCTTGATGGTAACAGGAAATATTGTGTGTAGGTTCTGTGACTTTAAGAATGACGGCCATCTTAAAGCCATTGTAACATTCCAAACTGCCACCATGTAACACTCCACCACTGCCATCATGTAACATTCCAGCAGTTGGGAATGGGAAGTCCAGATAGATCGTTCACTAACCGAGCTATACCTCCGTTAGCTCACCTGGCTACCGATCTAGAGGATAAAGGAAGAATTAAGAACAGGAAATAGGAAAGTCGGTAACGTGAGGGTTCGGGTTCAACTAATTGAACCTAGGCGTAGTGGTTGGTGTTTCGCTGCACTTCAGTCAAATAAGAGTTGATGAAGAATAAAGAGATTTAATAGTTAGGAATAAAATAAAGTAAGACAAACTGGCGGATAGCACCAGGAGCCACCGACCCGTCTGGAGGTTGGCTCACGACTGCCGTTCCCAAGAAGCTCTGAACAATTCGAAGACTCCTTTCCCCCTCCCTGATGATTTTAAGTCTCCAATGAGAAGAACTCTTACAGGGTGGAAGATTTCTGCTGCCGTGAGCATGTCTGCATAAGGCACTTAAAATGCTGACGTCTAGACGCAGCGTTATCACAGCTGCCTAAGCGGAAGGGGTGAATATTTATGTTGTTGTTGTGTTTAGTTACTCGCTATATCTAAAGTGATGTCTTTAACTGCATCAGCGTTCTTGCAGCTGCGCCCTCTTAGGTTCCGCTATGCTGAAGAGACGTTATGATAAGAGGGCACGTGTAGACTATTATATTACACCATCTTAAGATGGCCGCCTTAGAGATTTTTATTTTACAACAGTTTTAGTTCACTGTTTCTTTGCTAATTAATTTTTGTTGTTGCTTTTCTTGTTTTGGCCTTATAACATTTTTTTTTCGGGGTGGCTATTTTTTGCCTTTCATATTATTTTTCCTTACGAGTACACTTTGCTGGTTCTATCCACGTCTCAGGAACCAATTTTGCTTCATCGTGATCTTCCTTTTCGGCGTTTAAAGGGATGCACGCCTTCTGCTCTCCTCCGAGTTCATTTTAATGCGAGTGTGGTTGTTCTCCACTGCACTGCACTTGGTTCCCCTTATTGGCGAGGAGTGAAGACATTTCGATTTGGAGCGGCGCTTTTTCCCAACCCTCCTCCCTCCCCTGCCCTCCCCCCCCCCCAAAAAAAAAAGAAGATGAATGCGTCCCTCGCGTGGCGCGCATCCAAGCGGGAAGCTGGCGTCGAATTTCCTCAGCAATAAGGCGAGACTCCATCCACATCGCTGCTGAAATATTCATTACCTCGGGGCTGCGTTATGTAGTCAACTGCAAGCGACTCTCACATATCCCCACGCTCTCTGTCTGTCTCTGTGTGTGTGTGAGTCGCAACTACTTCCTCGTCTTATCTTGCATTGCCTTTAAATTTTATTTCACCTCCTTACTCTTCCTTTAATATGGTTCCCTTTATATTCCATAGTGTTTGAAAACGAGTTTACTAATTAAATACAACCTTTTATGCGATTATTTAATTTGAAACGCTTACTGGGAACTCATTGCCCCCCAATGTTGTTTTAAAATTAGAAACACGTTCTTTTCAGGTGAGGTCAGGCCCTTTATGTTTGTCCTATATAACAGGAGATTTTATGTATTACATTATGCTTACCTAAATTATTGATATAATCTAATAAATAGACGGTTCAGCCAATATGTCAGAAAAAATAATTGTGTTTTAATTAATTAAAACTCAAAACAAAAATTGCTCACAGAACGACGTTTCGTCCACAATTTTTGGAATTGTCCTTTTTCACTTTGGTTCATTTTTATATCTCTACATATTTTTGTCTGGCTTTCTAGACGATCTTTCTCGTCATATGTTTGACCTGCCTCTTTCCTTCTCTTTTTCTTGTTTCTTTTTTACTTTTCTTTGCCTTTTTCACTTTGGTCTATTTTTATATCTCTTCATATTTCTTTCTGGCTTTCTAGATGATCTTTCTCGTCGTATGTTTCAACTACCTTTTTCTTTCTGTTTTTTCTTGTTTCTTTGTCTTTCTTTCCTTTTTTACTTTTCTTTGCCTATTTCACTTTGTTCATTTTTATATCTACATATTTTTGTCTGGCTCTCTAGACGATATTTATTGTCATCTGTTTCACCTACCTCTTTCTTTCTGTTTTTCTTGTTTCTTTGCTTTTCTTTATTTTTTTACTTTTCTTTGCCTATTTCACTTTGTTCATTTTTATATCTACATATTTTTGTCTGGCTCTCTAGACAATATTTCTTGTCATCTGTTTGCCCTGCCTCTTTCTTTCTTTCTTTTTTCTTTTTCCTTTGCCTTTCTTACCTTTTTTTTTCTTTGCCTATTTCACTTTGGTTCATTTTTATATCTCTCCTTTTTATGTCTGGCTCTCTAGACGACATTTCTCGTCATCTGTTTGACCTGCCGCTTTTTTTATGTTTTTCTTGTGTCTTTGCCTTTCTTTCCTTTTTACTTTTCTTTACCTATTTCACTTTGTTTCATTTTTATATCTCTACATATTTCTTTCTGGCTGTCTAGACGATCTTTCTCGTCATCTGTTTGGCCTGCCTCTTTCTTTCTGTTTTTCTTGTTTCTTTGATTTTTTTTTAAAAAAATTTCTTCGCGTTTTTCACTTTGGTTCATTTTTTACATATTTACCTCGAGGCAATGGAATATCCAACTTAATCTATTAACCTTACTTCAGCATTGTCAAAAATTTCAAATCCAGACGAAACGAAAAGAGTTTAACACTGAAGAACCGAATGAAACGAGTCTTTGGGCTGATGTCTGTCTAATTTCTTCTGCTGTTGGCAGAGCCGAAATCGGGTGAAGTATAATTTAAAGTCCAACGACGAGACCAACACGGTAAATAATTTTTTTTAAAAAGACCTGTGACGTCAGAAGACGATGCCTGGAGCAGACGTCGTCAAGGTTTTTTTATCCACCGCTCATGACGAGACGTTTACAGTTCCCCCCCCCCCCCACCCCTAGAACGGCAGTTGTCCTTATCTGTGATAAACGACGTCAAACGCTGTCCACGGACGAGAGGGAACAACGGTTGTTTGCAACTGCAACCATTAATCAGCTGGGATAATGCCACTCCGGAGGAACTTTGGGCGCGCAAGAGTCGCCTTCGAAATTATTTTGGGGGGCGACAAGAAACAGAACGCAAAGTCTGAAAGAGACACTTGACGCCATGCATCAACCCCCCTTTTATAACTTTAAATTTGTTGCCTCGTTTTCTTCCCTCCCCCCACTCCGCCCCGGAAGATATGACGTATTGTGTTAGTTGTTATATCTTTGGTGGAGGCAGGTCCATTTTTCTCCACCTACCATTATTTATATTTATTCCTTGACATTCAACCTGCCTAAATTAATTTAAGCAAATAATAAAATTTATGCTTTCTAATTATTGTTGGATATGCATTCTTAAACTCAACAATGGATCTCAACAGCAATCATTTATGTTCCTCAACTTTTCATGTAAGTAATGTTGTATACATTTTTTATCTACACAAAACAAAGACTGTTTTCTTTGGAATTTCCAGATTAACAACTTATCATTCAACTGTAATTTACATCTCCTGAAGTGGTGCCCAAAAATTAGGGATGAAACGTCTTGACTGTTTTAATTCTTTTTTTTTTAATAAAATTATTTTTTTGTTTAGTTTCTATTCATGATAAATTTATGATTTAATAGACTGATGTTTTATTTGTTTCATTTATTTAAAGAAGTCTGATTACAACTGTTAACTTCAGCAAAACTGTTTTCTTATCCTCTAAGGCACTGTTGTCATATTTCTCCTTTAATTTTACCTTATTATTTTATTTTATTGTTTTTTGTAACTCTTTTAGTGCTGTTAGTGAAGTGAAGTTCAGCTTACAATTATTATTTTCTATTCCTTACTTTATAATTAAGATGTCCTTTGTTAACTTCAACAGCAATGTTTTTTTATCATCTTAGGCACTGTTGTCATATTTTTCTGTTAATTTTATCTTTTTATTTAATTTTATTGTTTTTTGGAACACTTTAAGGGCTGTTAAAGAAGTTCAGCTTACAATTATTTTTCTATTCCTTACTTTATATTTAAGATGTCATTTTTTAACATTGACAACACTGTTTTGTTATCCTTTTTGGCTTTGTTGTCATATTTTACCTTTAATTTTATCCTTATTATTTATTTTGTTATTTTTTTGGAACACTTTAAGGGCTGTTAGTGAAGTTCAGCTTACAATTATTTTTTTATTCCTTACTTTATATTTAAGATGTCATTTTTTAACACTGACAACACTGTTTTGTTATCCTTTTTGGCTTTGTTGTCATATTTTACCTTTAATTTTATCCTTATTATTTATTTTATTATTTTTTTGGAATACTTTAAGGGCTGTTAGTGAAGTTCAGCTTACAATTATTTTTTTATTCCTTACTTTATATTTAAGATGTCCTTTTTTAACTTCAACAGCACAGTTTTGTTATCCTTTTTGGCTTTGTTGTCATATTTTACCTTTAATTTTATCCTTATTATTTATTTTGTTATTTTTTTGGAACACTTTAAGGGCTGTTAGTGAAGTTCAGCTTACAATTATTTTTTTATTCCTTACTTTATATTTAAGATGTCTTTTGTTAACTTCAACAGCACTGTTTTTCTATCATCTTAGGCACTGTTGTCATATTTTACCTTTAATTTTATCCTTATTATTTATTTTATTATTTTTTTGGAACACTTTTACTGCTGTTAGTGAAGTGAGGTGAAGTTTAGTTTACAATTATTTTCTATTTCTTACTTTATATTTAAGATGTCCTTTGCTAACTTTAGCAACACTGTTTTGTTTTCTTCTTAGGCACTGTTGTCACATTTTTCCTTTAATTTTACATTATTATTTATCTTATTATTTTTGGAACTCTTTTAGTGCTGTTAGTGAAGTGAAGTTGAGCTTACAATTTATTTTTATTCTTTACTTTATAATTAAGATATCCTTTACAAACTTTAGCAACACTGTTTTGTTTTCTTCTTAGGCACTATTGTCACATTTTTCCTTTAATTTTTCCTTATTATTTATCTTATTATTTTTTTAAACACTTTTAGTGCTGTTAGTGAAGTGAAGTTGAGCTTACAATTATTTTCTATTCCTTACTTTATATTTAAGATGACCTTTGTTAACTTTGGCAACACTGTTTTGTTATCCTCTAAGGCACTGTTGTCATATTTTTTGTGTTAATTTTATCTTATTTTTTTTGGAAAACTTTTATTTATTTTAAAGGAACGTTGCACGGTTTAAACAAAAATTATTCATCTTATGATTTTGCCCTCGCCCAAAGACATTATTTGAAGGGAAAAGAACGATGATAATATTCGGGAATGTAACTGCAGACTTATTTTTCCTTTTTCACGTTCGACGGCGGGAAAAAAAATCGATGTAAATCGAATGGAAATTTGAAGATGAATCAAAAGCACTTATAATTTACTTAATATCTTTAACGTAGTTTTAAGCCATATATTCTTTTTTTGGTAAGGTACAATGATTGTTTTTTTAATCCTTGTATTTGTAATAATTATTCTATTCATTTAATCTTACATTGTGACGTACTTCCTCGACCACGGAGGATTAATGGAGTGAACTCTAAAGTCTATATCCAACTGTCACGCCGCACGGTCAGGAGTGCCTCAAGGTAAGTGTGTCGGGGACCGTTGCTCTCTGTTTCTCCTGACCTGCCAACGACATTCGTGGACCTTCCTGAGGTTAAAAGGGCGCATGTAGACGTCAGAGGACCAGAGTAATTAGAAACAACGAGGTGATAAAAGCAAGTGTATGTGGGGCCAGGTGTAATCAGTACTTTGTCCGTCCGTCCGTTCGTCCGTCCCCTTTGGGTCGAGAACTTTTAAATTGGAACGCGGCCCCCAACCAGAATTGGTCCATTAGGACGCGGAGGCTGTTAGCTTCCAATTGCCAGGAGCCATGTCACCGGCGAAATTGGAAATCGCACTCGACCCTCGCAAGCGTCTAGAGCGCGTAGAAGTTCGATGACCTCCTCCTCTCTCTCTGGAAACAGTCCCATTTAGAGGGGAGGACAAATGATAACAACCATCATCGTTGAGCAGCAAATGGCGGACAAGAGGCTTTGCAACCATTGTCAGCCTCGTCATATATTTTAATTATGACTACCGCAAGAACAGCCTCCATTTTAACACGTGGAAATAGGGAAAATCACAGACAACACAATTCTTCATTGTAGTTCATACTTGAGAATGTCTCTGATTGGCCGCTTCCAACGTGTTATCAAACAGATATCAATAGTAAAATGAAAAATATAAATAAAATACGTCTGCTTGAAAATAATGAATTTTCTGAGATCCTTGACCTCCCCCCCCGGTATCATCAGGAGCTCGCGAAGAAGAGCCTAGAGCGACACAACTGAACTGGTCAGTTGACGAAACTACAGAAAAAAAGGATCAATAAATGATTTATTAATTCAAAAACAGACATAAAATAAAAACGTATATTTTTTGTAATTGCAACAAGTGAATAGTGCAGTTGTGTCGCTCTATGCTCTTCTTCGCACCTGAGGAAAGGGGGGGGGGAGAAGGATACCCAGAAACGTTGCTGTGTGGTATTTATACTACCCTTGTTTGTTTCCCTGTATTGGCTACCTTCCTTATTCACTATTCTTCGTTTTTAAATTAATTTAATTACTTTAAAAAATCACACAAAACTCACATCACTTAAAACAACAACCAGGCATTCATCATTTTAAAATAAATGAATGAGACCAAAAATTAATCAATACGGGGGAAAATATTCCTTTGAAAACCGGTCAATAAAGGGAACTAGAAAACTTTTTCCTGCAAGGACACTCGAGACTTTCTCTGAGAAAAGGAAAGGATTTTTTTTTTAAAAAAAAAATCAGGCAAACGGAAAAGTGTGAGGCCTCTAGGCTCTTCTTCTTCGCGCGCACCTGAGGAGTAAGGGGGGAAGACAAGGATCCCTAGAATCGTTGTAATTATTTTTTTCATTCTAAAAACATTATAACTGACAAACGCAACGTTTCATCCCTAATTGGAACATCTTCAGCCGTACAATTTAAATTATATCGAGTTACAATTTTTTTTATATATATAAACAAAAAATTTAAATTCCAACGTGCAGTTTTACGACTCGTTCAGGTCCAAAAAAAAATTAATAAATAATAAACAATCCAACAACAACATGAAAGATATTCTCAGCTTCGAGGTGAAATAAATAATATCTTTGACATTAAAAGATAATATAGCATTTATGTAAAATATAGTTGAGAGATGAGATTGACTCAGGCCTGGCCGACGTCGCTGCCAACTGTAAAAAAGAAAAGAGTCTTCACTGAAAATATTTATTTTAAAAGCTGAATTGGTGTCGTCGTTGTTACAGTTGGTATTTCTGGAGATCTGTTCCGATCCTCGTCATCAGGAAGTTTTTTTTTCCCCCAAAGACCTGAAACAGAATCAGTCAGGAGGCTGATTGGTCCGCGTGCGCTTGTTGTTGATGACGATGATGAGATGGTGGAAATGAGCTTTGCGTTGGGTTCGTGTGTGTGACACGGGGACGATTCTTTGGTAATCCAGCAACCGAAAATAGACCCCCCCGTCCTCCTCCTCTTTTGTTGTGTCGTGATCCTCCGGCATCGTCCCACACCAGGTGGTGGTGGTGGCTTGGTCGGTCAGGGCGACAGGAATAGGCTCCATCTGGACAACTGGGCAAAGCGCCCGGCGGCGGACAGGCTTCCAGTGGGGGGGGGGCAGGGGGGCAAGGGGGGGCAATCAGAAAGTAAAGCCCATGCGATATCACACGACATCAATATTTGGCTAATACTAATATAGAAGAATTTAGACCGATATAAAAATTACAACAAATTTTGAATCACAATAACTTGTTTTTAAAATAAAATAAAGATATTATTAACAATATTACGTAACTTTTAAATATATCTTTGTGAATTTAGGGGGTGTTAAAAGGTGATGGATGTGTCGTTAAAGTGTCAAATAAAATATTGTAAAACGTCTAAAAAGTTCGTTACTTTAGAAAATAAATTTATTATCGATCACTCGATCAATTGCAGGATTTTGAATAAATATTTATGGGGGGAAAACAGTGTTGAATTTCGCAGCCCCCCCGCCCCCCGAACAAGATAATTTCTTAAATCTGCGGTGTAAAACGATGCATCTTCTATATAATAAAAATTGATGTATATTGGTATGTATGTATGTATTTACGTTAATTTCTATACACAAAACACGAGAAACGGTTCTGTGGACGTTGAGCAACCCCCCCTAGCATAAAGGTGGAAAGAATTATAATTTAAAATAGTGATCATTTTGAGTTACATCACTGCGCTGCACGAGACCGTGGCGTCACACCCTAGAGAGAGAGAGAGAGAGAGAGAGAGAGAGAGAGAGACGTTACTACGCGACGAACAGAGGTAATAGTTCCTTTCACCCCATAATGAAATAAAGCAGAAAAATTTTCATGGAATAAAAAGTATAATTTTATCCAGTAATACTGCATCGAACGATAATAAAAAAACAATACTAAATACTTTACGATCCTTTCGCGGGGGAAAATGTAAGTTAATTTTCGGCGCCATGTTTAGTGACTCCCAATATGGCGATTATTTGTTTACATTGTGAATCTAGCTGAGAATTTCAATCTCCTTGCGTAATGTCTGAGGACTGAGGGACAATTATATCCTGCAGCAGTCAAGGAGTGTATTTAAGAAGAAATTCAGAGGTTATGTTTGTTGCGACTGATGCAATAAAGTTCAAATGTATTTTTACAGCTGTTGAATTGATGCACTATCAGGGTGGAAAGTGTGTAGGAGGCTAGGAACAGTTAGATTGAGGTTAAATCACTTCCTGACTAAAAGATTAATATAAAATTAAATACTGTTTCGGGTTTATATAAATGAGTACACGTGGCAACACCGAACTGCAAGGTTTGATATATACCACTGTGATCAAAAAGTAAGGTGAAATTGTCATTTAAAACTCCCGGGTATTAGGAAGGCAGCCCTAGGTTGGTAGGACTGTCTGTAATATTTGCCAAGCGTCTGTTTGTTAAAAGGTTTAATTATCTCAGAGTTACACGTGTGTGTGTGTGTGTGTGTGTTTTGTAAACAAACCAAAAGTGAATTTTTCCGATTTTTGCAATGGGGGTGATTTTGTTGAGCAAAGAACTTGCATCAAATTTTCTTTGCGGAACGAATATTCTTGTGCGGACACGTTGAAGGCCTTTGGTGATCAAACTATGGCACAAGAAGACGTTTATAAGTGGAACAACGAGTTCAAAGACGAACCTCGCGCGCTCTGGACGACCATCAACGTCTACCGACGAGGGCCACGTCCAATAAGATCGTCGATGGACAATTAGAGATCTCGCTGATGGTGTTGGAACATCATTTGGCTCAGCCCCTGAACCATTTTGAAGAATGTTTTGTGTCTCAAACGCGTCAAGTCTCGATTGGTGCGTGAAACTTTGCTGTCTGACTGTCAGGACCACTTGAAATGCATCATCACTGGAGACGAGACCCTGGAACCACCGATCAATCAAGGTCATGTTGACAGTCCTGGTGTGGTGCACTGTGAATTCCTCCCGCGGGGCCAAACTGTCAACAGAGAATATTATCTTGGTTCCTTCACCACGATAATGCCCCACGTCACACTGCATTGGTTCTTCACGACTCACATCGTTCCGCAACCACCACCGTATGCGACTTCTGGCTGTTCAGCAAACTCAAGAGGCCAATGCGGGGACGCCGTTGTGACAGGATTCAGGAGATAAAAACCGAATCGAAGAAGGTCTTGAAGGCTACACCAGGGAAAAAGACTATTCCGACTGTTTCGAGGACTGGAAAACCCGCTGGAAAAAGTGCTTTTTATCAGACTTTGAAGGGGATGAAACTGATTTGGAAGAATAAATAAAGAATTTATATTTTATAAATAAATCCAGCTTAATTTTTTGTTCACAGTCGTACATATTTCCTTCTATTACCCCGTCTCATATCACCGTATTTTCTATTTTTAATATAATTCAAGTATTTTTAATTCTAATTATCTCTGGTCCATAAGCTAGTTTGATGCACTGGCAACCCTGTAACTGTAGTTATTTGTCTGTAATTCCCTCTGACATTGGCGGAAATATGGAAGTGATTTATTTTTGTTTTAAAATAAAATAAATAAATAAAAATTAAAACCGGTTTATTCGTGAAGGTGCATTTGCATATTAATGCAGGAATCTGACAATAGCCGTGGCCATGTTACAACCTGACAGGTCCTCCTCATTGTTGTACTAATTTATTCCCGTGTCCCCTACGTGTGTGTGTGTGTGCGTGTCTGTGTGTGTGTGTCTGTGTGTGTGTGTGTGGGAGTAGAAATATTTTAGCGATCGTATGTTATTACGTGGAGCGTAACACGAGTTTGCACATGGAGGGTGGGTGAGTGAGTGAGTGAGGGGTCGAGGGGGGGCGGGGGGGGGGGGAAGAATTGCATTATTTAAAACAGATTTTTATTTTACTTTAACAGCGTTACCGTGACGCTCGCGGAGGGTTTTAAATAGGTCCACCTGTGAAATGAGCGGAAATTGCAATGGACGTGGCACGGAAATAAAACGCTGCAATACGGTCACTAAACTAACTAAGTAACCCAAGTGTTCACGCTGTCATCAATTTACCTGTCCGGAGAGTGAGAGAGAGGGAGAGAGATAGAGAGAGATAGAGAGAGATAGTGAGAGATAGAGAGAGATAGAGAGCGATAGAGAGAGACATAGAGAGATAGAGAGAGATTGAGGGTTAGAGAGAGATAGAGAGAGAGACACAGAGAGATAGAGAGAGATAGAGAGAGAAGAGAGAGACATAGAGAAATAGAGAGAGATAGAGAGAGATAGACAGAGATAGAGGGTTAGAGAGAGATAGACTGAGATAGAGGGTTAGAGAGAGATAGAGAGAGAAAGACACAGAGAGATAGAGAGAGATGGAGAGAGAGATATAGAGAGATAGAGAGAGATAGAGAGCGATAGAGAGAGACATAGAGAGATAGAGAGAGATTGAGGGTTAGAGAGAGATAGAGAGAGAGACATAGAGAGATAGAGAGAGATAGAGAGAGAAGAGAGAGACATAGAGAGATAGAGAGAGATAGAGGGTTAGAGAGAGATAGAGAGAGAAAGACATAGAGAGATAGAGAGAGATAGAGAGAGACATAGAGAAATAGAGAGAGATAGAGAGAGATAGACAGAGATAGAGGGTTAGAGAGAGATAGAGAGAGAAAGACATAGAAAGATAAAGAGAGATAGAGAGAGATATAGAGAGAGATAGAGAGAGAGAGAGAGAGAGAGAGAGAGAGAGAGAGAGAGAGAGAGAGAGAGAGAGAGAGAGAGAGAGAGAGGATGGTGGGGTTTAGGCACAAGGGTGTATTTATGAGCCCCTGCTGCCATTATTTGGTAACAAATTTTTGACGGTTATTAATGTTTTCAGACAGACAAATAAATTTGTAAATAAATATAAGCGGAAATACCCCCGACACTGATTCACCATTAAATCAATTCCCTTGTGGTTGAATTGCCTCTATTTACTCACAGTTCATCCGCCATTTTGTTGAGCTTCACTCCAGGGAAAATGGCCGCCTGTTTATCTCTGATACGTCCACGTGTATAATTCGCTGCTTTTGGGATGGATCCCGGTGACAGCTTCACAACAAATATATAGTATACTAGCTGAGTGACCCGGGTATTTACTCATTCACACTCCGCCATTTTGTTGAGCTTCACTCCAGGCAAAATGACCGCCTGTTCATCTCTGATACGTCCACGTGTATAATTCGATGCTTTTGGGATGGATCCCGGTTACAGTTTCACAACAAATATATAGTATACTAGCTTAGTGACCCGAGTATTTACTCATTCACACTCCGCCATTTTGTTGAGGTCCTCTCCAGGGAAAATGGCCGCCTGTTTATCTCTAATATGTCTACACAGTTTCAGAACAAATATATAGTATACTAAATGACTGACGCGGAGTAGCCCGGGGTATTTTTTCACTCACAGTCCGCCATTTTGTTGAGCTTCAGCAGGAAATGGACATATTAAAACAAAACGTTTCATCCCCGATTGGGACGTCTTCAGGTGAACAAATACAACTAAATACAGTTATTATTTATTGTAAGAAAATTTGTTAATTGTAACTGTACGCCTAAAGAGGGATGAAACGTCGCGTCTGTTAAATATTATGAGTTTTTTTTATTTGGCGCGCAGTGATTTAACACTTAATGGTCACGTTGTTTAATTATAATTCTTTCCAACCTTTATGCTAGGGGTTCCTCTCACCCTCCACTCAGCACCGTCTCTCGTCTCTTGAAGAATATGCGTACGAATTTTTGTTGCGATCTGACCACGCGTTTAAATATGTATAGAGATGAACGTAAATACATACATACATACAAACAAATATACATTCTTTTTTTTTATTATATAGATGACCCAATAAATGACGTATGTGCATCTGAGGACGCGGTTTTTTTATGTTCTCCGCGTGTGTGAAAAGAAAAGGAGGAGGATCCCTTATTTCCGGGTATAAATATTGAGTTTATTTGGAAAGTGATTCAGCCGAGGGATAAACACGTCATCAGCCATCAGCAACGAGGGAGAAGATGAACGACTAACAGCTGCTGCTGCTGCTGTCGGACATTTGTGTATTTATTAAAACTGGCTGGACTTGTCAGCCAAGAAATAGTTCCTTACCACAAGGGGAGGAGGAACACCACCACCACCACGCTTTTGATTTCTCTTGCCTCGTAAACATTGTGAATGTCTTCTCCTTCAAGTCCACCAGCAACCGGCCTGTGAAGAAGTAAAACTCTGTATTTTCTTCACCATGCCGTCAACTTTCCAGAGGGAAAGACTTAATTCGTACCAATAAATTTTACTTTTTTCTCTGCAACAGTTGAAATAGACTCCATTTTTTTATATACCACTGTGAACAAAAAGTAAGGTGAATTTATTTATAATAAATTCTTTATTTATTCTTCCAAATCAGTTTCATCCCCTTTCAGAGTAATTCCTGGTCCGATGAGACGCACTTTTTTCCAACGCTTTTTCCAGTCCTCGAAACAGTCGGAATAGTCTTTTTCCCCTGGTATAGCCTTCAAGACCTTCTTCCATTCGGGGTTTTACCTCGTCGATCGTGTCACAACGGCGTCCCCGCATTGGCCTCTTGAGTTTGCTGAACAGCCAGAAGTCGCATACGGTGGTTGCGGAACGATGCGAGTCGCGAAGAACCAACGCAGTCTGACGTGGTGCATTATCGTGGTGAAGGAAACAAGATAATATTCTTTGTTGACAGTTTGGCCCCGGAGGAAGGAATTCACAGTGCACCACACCACGACAGTCAACATGACCTTGATTGGTCGGTGGTTCCAGGGTCTCGTCTCCAGTGATGATGCATTTCAAGTGGTCCTGACAGTCAGACAGCAAAGTTTCACACACATCAACGCCACGCTTTTCCTCCACCAATCGAGACTTGACGCGTTTGAGACGCAAAACATTCTTCAAAATGGTTCAGGGGCTGAGCCAAATGATGTTCCAACACCATCAGCGAGATCTCTAATTGTCCATCGACGATCTTATTGGACGTGACCCTCGTCGGTAGACGTTGATGGTCGTCCAGAGCGCGCGAGGTTCGTCTTTGAACTCGTTGTACCACTTATAAACGTTTCTTTGTGCCATAG